>APFE031126980.1:52889-73444 GCA_000404065.3 Pinus taeda
CATCTGTTATTCTGAATTCTAATGGGTGAGAGTAGAGCACAAAACTAATTGGCTAAGGAACAATGTTTTGTATAGATGATTTTTTATTATTAGATAAATTTAATCAGATAATAGATGGTTTTTGACCACCTTGTAGCACGCATTCCTAGCAGCCACAATCGAATCCGAAAAGCGATAAGGAGAGAAAATATTATGAAAATGATCACCAAAAAGACCTCGAATCTCTATCAGATCCTCCTCAAGCAAACCATCGGATCTGCAAAGACCAAGCACCCTGTCGGCTATAGTACTAGTGATTTACAGATCATGATATTACATGTAATGATTTTTATATAAAGCATGGAGATGAATAATGAATGTAAAATGTACTTTTTCACTTGATGTAACCACACAGTAATCAAAGTTTCTTAATTGGTTCCCACAACATTTGTAGTCCTAACATGAGGCAAATTTTATTCTCATAAAATACTACTTTTTTATTCTGACAAATTTTACTAAACCTGTCCATTTAACAGTTAAACAACATTGTTGAGACTAAGTATTGATGAAGTTGAATATTACAATGCATCTGGGTTGTACAGATTGTTTGATAACGTTGAAAATAATTAGTTTACTAATAGGCATTATAGATATGCTTATCGTTAAATGTTGATAGGTTAATTATCCAATAGTAAACATATAACATTAACAAACTATATATTTATGTCATAAGGCGTTTCCCTTTGAAATGAATTGCCCCAGCCGCCGCCATGTCCTATTGTTGACCATGGATTTGTGGTGTTAGACGATTGAATGAAGTGTGATCATTGATCCAACACTGATCCAAAACTGAACGATTAATGAGGAAGTGGGACGGACGCATTGCCAGCGAGCCATTCATTTCGCAGCTAACACGTGCTTGTCATAACCATGGTGCAGCAACCAGAGACCCGAAAAGGATACCCGCAATGTATAATTAACGTAGATCCAGCTACCTTGCCCTGTGCAAACCTACCAGTCCATGATCTACACCAAAATGCCCAAGGATCTATCATCCCTACTGTTTCACCCATATAAATCTCATGATAGCTTGATTTTTATGTCTGTGTTGTCACGCCCTTTACTCAATTGAATGAATTTGTTGTAGGATTCCAATCCCAGTATCTGCTCAGTTGTGTTCATTTCTTCACTGCAACGCTAATTCCATTTGGAACTCGCAGCTCATCCTCAGTCAGGTCCTTTGGCTCCTTTCTTGGATAAGAAATGTGAAGAAATCTGTGGAAATTCCAATCATTGCCTCATTCTTGAAATTTCTTACCTACAATCCATTAGTACGGCATTACAACACTGCGCTGATAGCCGATAAGTTGGTAGTATGTGATTAGTGGGGAAGATTAAATGAAGTCATGGATTATGGAATTTTTTGTGCTAATTTTGGATGTATACATTTCTAAAATTGAAATTGATAGTGATGTTTCTTGTCACAGTTTGGTGTGTGGATTAGTGTGTATTTTATCACAATGAGCTGGTATTCTTTGTGGATAGGTTCCCTTGGCACTCGCGAGGTAAGTGTTTTAGTTTATAATTTCACATTTATTTTATGTCAATTTAATGGTCCTTTAAAGTCTAATAAAATTAGGGTTACTTTTTCTTTGGGGTTTTAGTATTCTTTCTTCACTATAATACACTTATTTTTAGGGAAATTAATGAAAATCAGCATTGCAGTAATCTTTCTTCTCATGTTGCCTCTATGGATTGCTCTTCGTACTTTTATTATTAAATTATTACATGGATTGCAAATATGTTTTCGCTTCTCAGAGAAAGTTCTACAAGCAAATGCCATTTTCTTTCTCCCTAGTCTCCTGGTGATTGGTCAAGGGTTTCGAGACGTGTAGGACTAAAATAAAATATCTCTCACAAAAGAGATATAACCATGCTGCAACAACCAGAGACCCAAAAAAGATACCTGCAATGTACACTTAACACAGATCCATCTACCTTGCCCTGTGCAAACCTACCAGTCCATGATCTATAAAAAAATGACCAAGGATCTACCATCCCTGCTACTTCACCCATATAAATCTCACAATAGCTTGATTTTTATGTTTGTGATGTCGCGCCCTTTGCTGAAGTGAATGAACTTGTTGCAGGATTTCAATCCGCGTCTCTGCTCAACTGTGTTCATTTCTTCACTGCAATGCTAATTCCATTTGGAACTCGCAGCTCATCCTCAGTCAGGTCATTTGGATCCTTTCTTGGGTAAGAAATGTGAAGAAATCGGTGGAAATTCCAATCATTGCCTCATTCTTGAAATTGCTTACCTACAATCCATTAGTGTGGCATTACAACACTGCGTTGATAGCCGATAAGCTGGTAGTATGTGATTAGTGGGGAAGATTAAATGAAGTCATGGATTATGGAATTTTTTGTGCTAATTTTGGGTGTATACATTTTTGAAATTGAAATTGATAGTGATGTTTCTTGTCACAGTTTGATGTGTGGATTAATGTGCATTTTATCACAATGAGTTGGTATTCTTGGTGGATAGGTTTCCTTGGCACTCGCGGGGTAAGTGTTTTAGTTTATAATTGCACATTTATTTTATGTCAATTTAATGGTCCTTTAAAGTCTGATAAATTTTGGGTTACTAGTTCTTTGGGGTTTTAGTATTCTTTCTTCACTATAATACAATTATTTTTAGGGAAATTAATGAAAAGCAGCATTGCAGTAATCTTTCTTCTCGTTTTGCCTTTGTGGATTGCTCTTTGTACTTTTATTATTAAATTATTACATGGATTGCAGATATGTTTTTGCTTCTCAGACAAAGTTCTACAAGCAAATGTCATTTTCTTTCTCCCTGGTTTCCTGGTGATCGGTGAAGGGTTTCGATACGCGTAGGACTAAAAACAAATATCTCTCACACAGCCAAAAAAATATTCACTAATGATAATGTGCTTCTTTCCTTTCCTGTAATTGTTACGATTCTTAGTTTAGGTTTATTACACTGTTACAACTAAAGACTACTCTCTTTTTTCTCCTGTAATTATTTAGGATTTTAGGGTTAGGTTACTGCATTGAGAGATCCATTTCTGTACATGGTGTGGCTGGGTTAGGGTCCATTGAATATCGACATTAGCACATACTCCTATAAGGCAAGCTTAATATCCACGCCAGGTTGCATATGTTGAGTTCACACAAATTGAGGTTGTCTATAAGGTCAGGGTGAAGGATTCATCAACACTCGTTGTCTTTATGGGTGAGTGGATTTGAAAGTAGATTGCATTGAATACTGACATTAACACATCCATCTAAACCTGAGCATGAATTGAGCTGCTCTACTGGGTGAGGATAAATGATTTATCGAACATTTATTGAGGTGTTGGTCTGGGCTAAGTTAATGAATTGATCAAACACTTTCTTTTAATATATAGGTGCATTCAACGTACAATGCACTAAATATGAACATTAACATAGATCCATTTAAACCTAGTTTGATATGTATAGCTGGGTTTATGGAGTTGCTAGGAGGCCTAAGCCAGATTGGTCTCCACATAGTCCAGTGGAATACTTTCAATGTGATGTTTTAGATAGAGAGAAAACTTTAGAAAATATCTCATCATTGAAGGATGTCACTCATCTCTTTTGGGTTGTTTGGGTTAGCAGAGAGATAGAGGAGGAGAACTGTGAGGACAATGGAAGAATGTTGAGTAATGTGTTAGATGCCCTCCTGCCGAATGCAGAGAATTTACAGCACATATGTCTTTAGATTGGAGGTAAACACTACATTGGTCCATTTGATGCAGTGGCCACGAATCGTAAATATCAGCCTCACGAGGCACCCTTTCACGAAGAGCTACCTAGGCTACCTGTGCCCAATTTCTACTACACTCTCAAGGATATTGTATTTGAGGGTGCAAAGAAGAAATAAGGATTAACTTGCTCCATTCACTGTCCGACACACATATTTGGCTTCTCTCCTTGGAGCTTGATAAATTTTTTAGGAACACTCTGTGTTTACGCTGCCATTTGCAAACATGAGGGGTTGCCTTTCAAGTACCCAAGGAACATAATTTCATGGGAACAATTTATGGATGCATCTGATGCAGAATTAATTACAGAACTAGAAATTTAGGCTGCCACAGATCCTTATGCCAAGAACCAGGCCTTTAATTGTGCTAATGGAGACGTGTATAAATGGAAAAACCTCTGGGGATTACTCGCAGGGAAATTTGATATGGAACCCTTACCATATGAGGGTGAAGGCTTTAGTTTGGCTAAGGCGATGAAGACAAAAATCTGGTTTGGGATGCCATTGTCAATGAAAATAAGCTCTGCCCAACAAAGATCGAAGAGGTTGGAAACTGGTGGTTTGCAGATTTAATACTAAATCCACCTTGGGGAGATGTACTTAGCATGAATAAGAGTAAAGAGTATGGTTTCTTTGGGTTTCGAAACACAGAAATTTCCATGGGGCAATGGATTGACAAAATCAGGTCATCTAATATTGTTCCCTAGGTTTGATCGATCCCATTGTCTTGAATTAAAACCAAGCGGAGGGCTTACTTCACTGTTCATTTACAACTTGCTTTTGTGATTCAACTTTCAAATTGTTCAGTGGAGGATTCAGGATAGTTATGCTATATTTTGAAAGTTCTAGTTGGAGGTGTTGATAATAACAGAGCATACTTCTAGAGGAACGCATTTTTGTCAGGTCGAAGTATAGTTTGTGATATTGGTTTGAAAATTGCTTGATATTTGGCGTGTTGTAAGTTTGAAATGGAATTCCAAAAGGAGATGAATCTCCAGTTTATTATTTCATCCAATTTTTCAAGCCATTTAGTTATGTTACTAAAATCGAGCATTGGCAATCGCCATCTTACAGGATCGTTGATGTGTATCGTCTTAATCTTTATCAAATTGTGTTTCAAATTCAAGTTGATTCTATTATTTCATCCAATTTTCAAGCCATTTAGTTCTGGTACTAATATCGAGCATTGATAATTGCCATCTTACAGGATCGTTGATGTGCATCATCGTAATCTTTATCAAATTGTGTAGGCTGTCAACATTGAGCGTCTAGAGCAATTAGTGCAAATTCAAGTTGAGGTATCATGGTTATCTACCAAATACTCTTTGTTCTTTGTGTATGGTGGAGGATATGGAGTATTTCTTGAAACCACTAATTTTTACTCTAAATATGTTACTTTGATTTCATATTTCTGGATTCCTATTTTGATATATTTCCTGATTACTTTATTATCAATGAACGAACATATGTAGTCACTAGAATATAGGCTTATACAATATAATTAAACTATTTCATCACCATAAATTATAAATTTAAAATGCACACTTGAACTTGCAAATAGATTTGAACAAACTGGAAAGTAATATAATCCATAACAAAAGAACATTAATTCAACATAATCACAAGTTATGAACACCATTTCTAGGAAGTATCTACTAACTGATTGTCAAAAAGGTACACTATACCAAACCATAGGCTCCATGTTGCACCAACTCTCATTGCAATAGAGGCCAACCCCTAAAATGAGGTATCATGGTTATCTACCAAATACTCTTTGTTCTTTGTGTATGGTGGAGGATATGGAGTATTTCTTGAAACCACTAATTTTTACTCTAAATATGTTACTTTGATTTCATATTTCTGGATTCCTATTTTGATATATTTCATGATTACTTTATTATCAATGAACGAACATATGTAGTCACTAGAATATAGGCTTATACAATATAATTAAACTATTTCATCACCATAAATTATAAATTTAAAATGCACACTTGAACTTGCAAATAGATTTGAACAAACTGGAAAGTAATATAATCCATAACAAAAGAACATTAATTCAACATAATAAAAAGTTATGAACACTATTTCTAGGAAGTATCTACTAACTGATTGTCAAAAAGGTACATTATACCAAACCATAGGCTCCCTGTTGCACCAACTCTCATTGCAATAGAGGCCAACCCCTAAAATGAAACTACGAATCCACAAGGGTGATTTACCTATGGTTAACTTTAACTCTCTTCACATAGCTCAATTTCTCTACTCACAAACAATTTTTCATCTACAATAGCCCCAATCCATAGTACAATTTCCTGTTAGCTTGTAATCCAAGGAATGGGGTCAGTTTCACTAATCAAAAATCCATTAGGCTAATCCACTTTCATTATGGGCTCCAACATAACATAGCCAAGAATTTTCATAATTAGAATTCCAAATATTTTGAGTTGTAGAAAACTTTCAGAATAATAACAATCATCATTACAAATAGTCTTCATTACATTTATAAATATTACACTATAACTAACATACCAAGTGCCCAAGGGTTTCTCAAAACTTTGAATCTATTTATGCATTTCAAGCAACAAGAGATAGTGGTCTCACCAAGAATTGTATCACTAAATTCTGGTGAAAAAAAAAAAAAAAACATAACACAATTAAAGTTCACCTTTATATTAATATTCAATGTTTTGATTACAAATTATGTTCGTTCATCTTATAGTAATTACAATTTACAGAATTAGCTTCCCTACTTATAGCTATTCCTTTTCTTGATTTCAGTAATACAGACAAAAAAATGTACTTTTCAATTTTGAAAAATTCTCTTGAAATTTGATTTAAAGACTAAGGTTTATGAATCATGTATCAATAAAGTCCTATTGTGCAAATAATGGATGCTTTTCCTATGGACATTTCATTTGTTGTCAGGACTCGAGATGTCAATCTATGAAAGCCAACGTGCTAGTAAATTTCATGTCAAATTTTAGACATTTCCTCTATGTGAGTGAAGTCATTTCCTTGAATTCGGTGTTCATGCACAGAATTCTGTTGTGATAAAAAACAATTATCCTATTTTTGGAAGTGCCCTTTGCTTAGACAGAGGAACTTAATAGACCAATACAATTGATCCATGTAATATTTCCTTTTGATCCATGTATATTTTCAAACAAATAATCATAAATTTTTATGGCATGGCTACCAATTTCGTAAAAAAGTGTTACCTAACACGTTATTCATAACTTAATAGACCAATACAATTGAGAAACAAGCTCTATTTGCATGCCTTTTACTCCAAAAAAAAATCCTGGCATATTGGTGAAAAAAGAGATTCCCAGTTCTCAGAAGTTCTATTTCCCGTTCAAGGATCGCTGAGAACTCTTGTTGAAGAGTGTGCCTGAAGTAGGAAGCTCAACTGAGCCAGCTGTTGTTGTTATAAAAGAGTCAAAATGCCCTGAATGCAGAAGGTTGTTTTGTTCTCAATGTGGTGGTAAGAATGATAAAAGGAGCTAATATTTCCTTGTATTTCGGACCTGGGAGACAACAAAGTTGTGAAAAATAGATATAGTTGTGAATATTTCTAACCAAATTCCATTGTGGTTTCTCTTTAACTTGATCTTTGCAATGTAGTCCTGATTCTCTTAAACAGGGGAATTGTCTGTTTTTTAGGTTGCATAGATGTTGAACAATTAATGTGCATTCATTATTAAATATGTATAGTAATGTTGTACTCAAGTATGTTTACAATGTTGTGTTCAAGTGCATTCACAATTTGTTCTTATACCACAGCTTCTTCGTCATGAATAACTTTATTTGTTTCAAAGTGCATTCTATGAAGATTTCATTCAAGAGATACATGCTTGAAAAAAAACAAACTTAAAATGTAGTAAGCTCAACGCCATACCTGTTGTGGATCTTTGATAGTCAGGGTTCTTGCGAAGTTTCATGAGTCAAGAAAAAGCCTCAAAGGACCTTGTGAAGTCTCTTTACTAAAATCTTTTTGAATACTTACCTTCACATGTTTTGGACAATGTGATCAGGGGTGTTCTGAAGCACATATCAGATTGCATTGTAGCTACATTTCTTAGTGAAAATGTTAATCAGTTCAATACAAATGTTGTTATGGGAATTGAGGTTGATTTGACACTACTTGAATCTTTTCCAGATAATCAATTTCATGACAGTGGCTTGCATTCCTCATGCTGCTTTGTAGCCCTCTGTCTAATAATCTTAATTTCTTCATCTTTCATACGCAATTTTGATGAGACTATACTAACTGTCTCTTCTAAATTTTTACTTTGCTCCTGTTGTTTAGCAACTTACCACCAACGTTTTTACACAACACATAATTATACAACCCCTACAACACCATCTACATGTGCTAAAATTAAAATACTAATGAAACCACCCAAAATACCACATGGCTTATAAAATAGTGATATCAAACCCTTTGTATTTACTGGTGTGAATATAAGATCATAATATGAAAATATATTGTAAGGACAATGACCATTTCAAATCAATTTTTCTTAGGAAGTTTTAGCTCACAGAGAATATGGTCACATTGGAGGCATGATGGGATAGGCTGCCTTTTCCTTCTTTAGTGCACAACAGACTTCACATTGTCAGCACAATCTATAGCATGATATAGCACCCAGTTCTCCCAATTTCTGCATTGAGGTGCTACAGACACGGTGGCTCCAATTTTAATGAGCTGTAGCTATGTTAGGAGACACCCAAAAATGCATTTCCCCACCTGTAAATAACATCAGAGTATAACACTTCATTTCACTTTTTTCCAAAAAAAAGAGGATATAACCACCCAAAATACCACATGGCTTATAAAATAGTGATATTTAACCCTTTGTATTTACTGGTGTGAATATAAAATCACAATATGAAAATATATTGTAAGGACAATGACCATTTGGAATCAATTTTTCTTAGGAAGTTTTAGCTCACGTAGAATATGGTCGCATTGGAGGTGTGATGGGATGGGCTACCTTTTCCTTCTTTAGCGCATAACAGACTTCACATTGTCAGCACAATCTATAGCATGATACAACACTCAGTTCTCCCAATTTCTGCGTTGAGGTGCTACAATCACGGTGGCCCCAATTTTAATGAGCTGTAACTATGTTAGGAGACACCCAAAAATGCATTTCCCCACCTATAAATAACATCAGAGTACAACACTTCATTTCACTTTTTTTTCAAAAAAAGAGGATATAACCACCCAAAATACCACATCACTTATAAAATAGTGATATCGAGCCCTTTGTATTTAATGGTGTGAATATAAGATTATAATATGAAAACATATTGTAAGGACAATGACCATTTGGAATCAATTTTTCTTAGGAAGTTTTAGCTCACGTAGAATATGGTTGCGTTGTAGGAGCGATGGGATGGGCTACCTTTTACTTCTTTAGCGAACAACAGACTTCACATTGTCAGCACAATCTATAGCATGATACAACACTTAGTTCTCCCAATTTCTGTGTCGAGGTGCTACAGTCACGATGGCCCCAATTTTAATGAGATGTAACTATGTTAGGAGACACCCATAAATGCATTTCCCCACCTGTAAATAACATCAGAGTACAACAGTTCATTTCACTTTTCTTCAAAAAAGGAAGATATATTGAAATTGTTTCTGTTTTGTTCTATTCTGTGCCGTTGTCCTTATTTGTATCATGCTAGCTCGTACAACATGAAGGACTCGAGGGATCTTAATAGCTTTGAGTTCTTCTATGCTACTGCTTGTACATGTGTTTTTTCATGCAAGGTTATATCTATCCAGCACATGAAAGACATATAAGAATAATGCTCAAGACAAATGTACATTGTATATGTGATAGTTCTCATTTCAGAAACTTTATATGACTATTGTATCACCCATTTCATGATAACGTAACATTCATTGATATCTAGTGTGTATTTCTTCTATTCAATGTCATTCACATCAATTATATTCTCTTTTTACTCATCTAGAGGTGATGATTTTGATTGAAGGCTAAAGATCTAAAAATAATTGTTTATAATTATAATTTCAATTCTGATAATTTTAAGATTTTGTTTCTACCTTTTTTAAATTGTTTTACAGTAATTGTATGTTTCAATGAAAACGTCGTGTTTTTTGTTCTGTTTTGCATTACCCAAGTTGAATTTGAAGTTTGCTTGATGCACCATTATTATCCATTCCTAATAGAGTTCTGAATATCTCAACGCTGAATGACTCCATCCAACTACACAAGGATACATAAGGGGTAAACAAAATTAGAAGACAAAATGAGAATGTCTTTATTTGTTTTGCCTACAAATGAAAAATTAGAAATGCAGTTTTGGATCTCATTTCTCGTGCAGTCAATTTTATGTAAAGACCATGCAAATTTCACAGCATTTGCTTAAGAAGTACCGCCCAGCCGTATGAATTATACAGTTTGTCACAGCTTCGTAGTGACAATGATCTGCATTGTCCATTATGAACAAATAATGAGTAAAAATATTAAAAATATTTATGAATAATTAAGTGAATGAAATATCAAAAATGGATCTTACTTACTTGGGACAGAAACATATAGATTCGATACAAATTGCTCACTTTAAATAAATTCAAAATATTATTAAAAAAATATTTATATAAAGGAATATTTCTCCACTTTTCTTTAAATATTCTTATTG
Source organism: Pinus taeda (assembly GCA_000404065.3). NCBI lineage: Eukaryota > Viridiplantae > Streptophyta > Pinopsida > Pinales > Pinaceae > Pinus > Pinus taeda. The sequence continues at coordinate 63,358 of APFE031126980.1, forward strand.
GCTCGTACTAATGTGGCAGCAGAAGATTATGAATCAATTGAAAAACAATTTGTGAAGATGGGTGAAAATTTAACAATACCCAAATTACAAATCCATTGAGTTTTTAATTAATTTAATTATATTATTTATATATATTATATTATAGTATATATATTATATATATATATATTATAATATATTATATATATATATATTATATATATATATGTTTCTAATTTAGAAAAATACTTGCACTTTTAAATCTTCCATAAAAATTCAACAATTCCAACTTCATAAATTTATCAGCCTCTCTTTGTACCTTTTGGGACAATTGCTAGTCTATATTTTTAATGGTTAACAACATTGATTAATTTTTCGAACATTTGAAAAAAAAGATTACATATTTTTCTTCTTTACTTACTTCTTTTCTAAAAGACTGTTTTTGTCCTTTCCTTAGGTGAAACCTCTTCCTCAACAGGTGAATTGATGATCTCTGATTGCACTAAATCTGGAACTGCATGATCAAAATGGGATATTGAATTAATCATTCAACTTTGACTTCTGCTTCAGTAGAATGCAGAATTCCAAATCTATTTCTAGAGGGAGAATGGAATTGTGTGATCGAAATAGGGTATTGAATTAATCATTCAACCTTGACCTCTGCTTCTATAGAGTGCAAAATTCCAAATTTATTACTGGAGGGAGAATGTTGGTGAGACTCAAATCTATTAGAATGAGGCCTTTTGTGTTTCCTTGGAATTTGTTTCAATGTTCATTGCTATTTATTAATTTGAGAAGATGACGATGAAATAGAAAGAAGTTGAGATATTATAGTATTTGGACAAATTTTTGTAAAACACATGTTATCACAAAAATTACATTTGAAAGGAACTTGCTCATAATCTAGAACCTGAAGATGACTTGGATCCTCCAAGTAAACTAAATTACCTTTGGGAGTTTTGCAAAATACATTTCAACACAAATTTTGGCATGCTAGAAGTTGTATTCCTTGGACTGTAAACTAGTAATATAGTAGGTCAAATTACTTTTGGGAGTTTTGTAAAATACATTTCTAACACAAATTTTGGCACATGAGAAGTTGTATTCCTTAGAATGTAAACTAGTAATATAGCAAGCCAATTTGTTGATAGATTTAAAAGTACCAAAAAAAAGGGGAAGATATGACAATTTGATCCCAGCAGGCATAGAACATTTCTATGTTAGGATTAAAATTCAAAGTCAAATAGACGAGAAACATTTTCCTAGAGTCTATGAAGTAAGGCTTAGATCTGAACATCAAATCTAATCCTCACATTCAACAATAAAAGCATGCTATTTGTTTCCACAGTACAGAGTACCAATGAGCTCATGATCTACCTAATTGTTAGAAATTTGTTCTAAAATAGAAGTATAATTAGGGAAAAGGCAGATAACCTTACCCATCAATCCTTTTTCCCTTGAGAATTTTAACATTGTCGTTGACCGCAGAAGAAAATTCCAAATTAAGAGAAGGAATTGTGCCGGCTCCTTTTACAAAGCTACTTAGGTGAATCACTAAACCATAGAGTAGTCAAAGACCACCCAACAAAGAACTCTTTAAATCAACAACTCTGATTTGCGGGCGAATTCCTAAAACTCGGCCATCAACCAATAAGGACACAGCAGAAAACACAAATCAACAAAAACGAAACTCACAAACATAATAAATCCTAAGTCATGGAAAAGGAGTCCTGGAATGAGTAGAAGGTGGCAGCTAGGCTAGCAAACAGAAATTGCAAATTTCTGTAGCAGCTGACGACGATGGCTAGGATTACCCTAGCTCCTCCGTCGGGCTCTTTTTTTCATTTTCTAGTATAGGTGCTTATCAGATCATCCCCAAGTTAACATGGATGTATTCTAATGGATTTTAATGATGTAGTTGGAATTGTAATTAACTTTTTTTCTGTGAAATAAGTAAAATGAGAAAAGTAAGTGTCTTCATATGGCCACCTTGTTGAAGCGAGTGCAAGTAGAACAATCCTTTAACGAGACTCGTTGATTAACCTACCAGGCTATTCATTTTTCCCATTTAATCACATCAACAACCTTCCTCCATAAACTTGTCGGCTTTAAGAGATTTCTGAGCAGAATTTCGCCCATCTTTTTTTATAATTTAAATTTAAAAGAATGACAGTTATAGATGAAAATGAAAACAATTGCAGCCTGCTGCTCATAGAATTTTTTTATTGAAAAATTGTTATGCCCAGCTTACTCATACCTATTCCTATAGAATTGGCGTGTATATTTCCTAAAATACTTGTTTAACCAAAAAGCTACCACAACATAACTAGCACAAAAGATTACAGAGAATTTGGCCCTCGAGGGGCTTCTTCATTCGTGCCAACATAAGAGTCTACACCACATGCTTGACTGAGCTCATATTCACATCGAACGAGTCCATTTATTGGCCTCGAATACAAAAAACTCCGTAGATGGCTTGTAGGGGTGTTGAATCTCTGAAGTCGCTCCTTCACACAAGTTGGACCGAAATGAGAAGAGGTCTGAAGATTTTCCGTAATTCGGTGACCAGAGTATACAGGAAACCCAATTTGTCTCCACCCGCTTATATTTCCTCTTGTGAGCATGCATACAAGCTCCAAAAACATGCTCCCATTCATTAGATGCCAACATTTTGATGGCAGATTCAATTGCACACTGATCCCTAACACAGCTTTTTGCCGTTGCTTTGTATTTCCAATCTCCCTGCCATCTGGTCCATTTGCAGGATGCATTTGCCAATTCACATTAAGCCTTATAAACATTGCATTCACACAGGACACCACACCCTACTAGACTGACAATGAACCATGATGGCACCTAAGTCACAGCAGCACTGAGATAGTTCTTCTTCAACCTGTGACCCCTAGAGTGCAATCTGAAACTGATGCCCTCTACTGGCTGAATCAATAATGTAATGATTGGTGAATTCACCAGACTTCTAGCTTGCTTGACAGAGATCATCAATGCAAAACCCCAAACTCCTAATATCAGAGGTATCCGACTTGAAGGGATAGCTAATGCAATAAACCCAACACCCAAGAACTGGGCGATAAAACCACATGCAACAATCTTCCTCATTATTATACAGTTAATAAATGTTATTTTTAGTGAGTATGAATGTTGAAGTAAAGGTCTCTGCATTGGCTTTAACTCCCATTTCTCACTTGCGTACTTGAACTAACAATCTAACACTTGGGGCAACAAGACGTACTTGTGTATATAGTAAGGTTATATCAAGGGACGGGAGAGAAGGCCGAGCAGCCCTCACTACCGTTTATATGAAATACTCTTCTTAAAATGACCCCAAAATTAGTCCCCGACTTCGCCCTTGAATTGAGACCCCAATATTGGCCCCGAAATGTTTATATCAATGTGGAAAAAGATCAATGTGGAAAAAGTCAAAGTCGAAATTATCAATGTGGAAAAAGTTGAAGTCGGAATTATGGCAAGGGTCCAAAAGTTGAAAAACCTGTTAAAAAAGTCGGCAAAATTAAAAAAACACAAAAATATTCATTTTTTTTTTTTTTTAGCATCTAGAGTATTCACAACATCAAATAAATGCATTTCCACTTAAACATGTAAAGAAGCTAATATATAATATGTATATGAAGTCTAGTGCTACATCACATATCAAAATAGTGAATCAACTCCTAAATCTTGAGTTTTGTCCGAGTCTCAACACTTAAGACAACAAACTTTTTGGGTCAACTCTCGATAAAATCAGGCATATAACAAATAAATCGTGATTTTCTTGTTTCTGAAAAACTCTGCAAAAAATCAGAGGATTAAATATTTTGTTGAAAAATTCGCAATTTTAGAATTTAATCTTGATTTTTTGCAGAATTTTTCCACATTAATTACTTTAAATGAAAACTGCGATTGAATTGAGGGTTTGGCCCTTGAATTTGTGATTGAATGGAGAGTTCTTAGGGCCTGAAAGACTTCAATTTTGATAATATTTTTCTTTCTCGGATGAGAATTGTGTATAGGAATTTTCAAAATCTCCTATCATTGCTTGAACTCTATGAATGAGTGTAGCAAGACTTGCTTCAACTCTACAAGATGAATTTCTTGTGGAGACATTCAACAATGAAAATTTCAAATTACTATGGTGGAACCACTGTAACACATTTTATTCCTGCTACCCTAAGCAGTTCAACGCCTTGATAAACTGCCAATTCCTATTTCTCACGATTTGTGGCATGACCAAGCCTCTAGGCATAATCAAGTCCCTGATTTTCATTGGTCCAATGTGATCACTGCCACCCCTGCTTCCTCTATACATGCTTTTAGTCTTTCCAAGTGGTTAGTAGTTCACTTCGACTCCTTATAACTCAGTTTTAGTCAACTAACCAGAAACAGTTTACTCTCTTACTCCAAAATTTAATTAATTTTATTAATTATATGCAGAAATAACAAATTTGTATATTTTGATGTTTTGTATTCTTGTCCTAATTTTTAGGTCACCTTAGTACAGATTTGAAATAGTGACCATAGAGTAAACACAAATAGCTTTGTCATATATGTGTAGGTTTCACATTTTGTGAGAGTGCCCAATCTACTGTTGCTTTTTATTTGGGATTGAATGCAAAACTATATTTTCAAATATTTGTCACAGTTAATACTATAATCCTTTTGTATCATGGTTAAGAATCTTAATAATTAAGAAAATTAACATAAGATTTTGAGGGCTGAACTGCAATTGGAGAATGGGGCATCCAATTCACCAAGGGAAAAAGTATTAATCTAACTGCTACTAGTCGCAGGATAGAGTTAATCCTACATTTTAGAGCAGAGTTGTCAAACGGAAGTTTGCGGGGTCTGTTAAAGTCGAGTGTTGTTCTTGCCCCGCCATTATTTGATTCTGCCAAGTGAAATGTTTGTTGATTCCTTAAGTAATCACAAATTCTCTTATTTTTACTGTGTTGTGTTGTCTTAAATGTGTACCATTCAATACGGTTCCATATGTCACAAAAATGTGTATTTTTACTATGTACTCTTGTTTTAAATGTGTACTATTCAGTACATTTCCATATATCGCAAACACAGCTGACGACAAACAGGTCTAGATTTGTGTAGATCTTCTAATTTCAGACTAATTTCTGAACTTTAATTAGGAATTTTGCAACAATGTTTATATTATCATGCACCTCCTACACATCAAATCTAAGGTCAGTATTTATATTATCAAACACCAAGAATGGTGAAGATTACATCAGTCTATTTTGAGGTTTCTGATATAGTCCAATTTACCCATTGTAATCTCGTTATGATAACAATTAGCCAGAAGTTTAGTCCTAAAACTCAATACGACAAAGCTTAAGTTTATCCAATATTGATTGTACATACTAGGAAAAGAACACTACTGCCTACTAGCCTTATTGGTTTTTTAAAACTGAATAAGTACCCAAATATCGTTGAATCTTATTTGGAAACTAATTGATACTTTGGTAGGAATTTGGAAGTCTGTCTTTACATTGGTGACGCACCAGGGATGAGCTGGTTGGAAATCTGAATATGTTTGCTTGCTGGCACCTGAAGGCAAGGTCTAGAGTTCTTTTTCCTTTGGTGATAGTAGTTAATATTGTTTGCACATATTCCCCTCAGTGATATCAGAATTACTACTGTTTACATCTTTTTTGATTGCTATCACCTAAAGGCAAGGTTGGAGTTCTTTTCCCCTTGGTGATGGCAGTTTTAATATTGTTTTACATGCCTTCCCTGTTAGTGATGGTAGATTTATTCACCCTTCAGCTAGGGATTGAAGATCTATCCTACTCCATAGTACTCACTTTGAATGGGGAGATACATGAACCTTGTACCTCATAAACTTGACCAATTAATGACTCTGTGGTGATCAAATTTTGGTAAGCCTCTAACATAGGGTGGAGTCTCGACTCTGGAAAAAATATGTATGCATGCTTTATACATTTACCATTACTTTCAGTGCTTCTATGGCTTCTTTGCTTAATAAATGTCATTTTGACCATCCTTAGGGAGAACTTAGCACTTAATTTTAATAAAACGTGTAATTTGTAATTTGGATTTTTGGGTTTATATGGAGGATATATCCTAAAAATACTAAAATGGTAACACTTTCTAAACTCTTCGACACTTTCCAAACACTTCAACTTTTGGCTCTCATGGACTTGAGTATACAATTCGCACAATGTTGCATGTTGTCAACTAAGTTTCCAGGTTGATACATGTTCGGTGATCTAGTTGCAGGTTTTTTTGAAGTCTTACATCTTTTTATCCTTTTTTTTCAAAAGAAAATACTTCGTGGAAAACCTTCTAAGTTCTAAGTACTTTCCTATGATCTGTGAATGGTAAATGAGGTAAACGTTGATCCTGATTCTGGAGTGATTCTGGAGCGTAATATAAAGAGGATCAAGAAAGTTGAACTTGTAACCTCTCAAATTTTGGAAAAGATCTCATGTCTGGTTCGTCTTGAACTAACCCTTGAGGCTCTATGTTCTTCTACTCATAAAGCAAGCATTCACAAATTTAGCTTTTCATGTTTTTCAATTTTCATATCTTCATTTTTTGGTTTACCAATTTATGTTAAACTGCTCTCATTGTGTTTCATCATTTTTTTTTTCTATTTTTCAGTGTGGCATGAATCTGGTAAACATTCCACTTGAATAAATAGAGTTTATAAATTGATGGACATGTAATTGGTCATTCAACATTGCCTTGGTTCATCATTTGACCTTATGTTAGATATATAAATGTTTGAAATATTGAAATTTTAAGTGATGTATATCGATGATTGCCTTGTCATTAGAATTTTACATGGTTCAATTTTCTTTTGCTTTTAAGTTTTAACTTATCTCTTTTGTTTTTGACTTTACTTTGTTGCAGAAACCTTTAGGAAATCACTCCTCTTAGATGTACCATCACTTACTTTAATGGGAATACCCTTTTATTTTTATGAAAGGCTGCCTATTTATTGCGCTTGAACTATTTGACACCTTTGCTGACCTATTCATATTGGTAATTCCACTAAGTTCACAACTTTGGACGATAAGGAGGGGTGGTTTTCTTGTACTTTGTTGATACCAGTTATTCATTTTGTCTATATGCTCTCCAGAATTTATCTGCAACATGTTTTCAGAACTTTATTTACCATGTTTGTTGTACCATTGATCTGCAAATGGGAAAAAATGTACCAATCACTTTGAAAATAAATATACTTATCACTTGTAATTGTTTTGTGCACTCCATGCAAATGTACACTATCCTTGACTGAAGAAAATGAGTCATTACCTATATGTTTCGAGATCGTTCCGATATAAAATTTTCGAAGATTTCCAACAAACATTTGTCTCCTCTTTAAATGGGTGGTTGAAATTATTTTATGCAACACTCCCCTTTAATTACAAAAAACAAAAATTTAAACTAAGATATTTTCTGGTTTGAGTCTAAGCTATGCTTACAATTTAATTTTCTTTTTACATTAGTTGGATTTCCTTTTCTTTTCTTCATTGCTTTAGCTTTGTTTTTTTGTTGTAAGCTTCATATTTCAGTGCCTTTATTGGCTGGTGCAACTGTTCGATTATTCCAAGTTGTCTATGCATGTCCTCTATTTCTTCAAAAATTGGCTTGTATGCAAACTACTACCACATGTCACCTTCCATAGCTTTCTCTTCATCAATTTGTTCCAAAATAAATCATAAAAATATCTTGTCTCTCAAGGACACTATTGCATGGAAATTTCATTAGCATTTTTATTTTCTACAACATCCATGTTGCCTTCAACATTCATTGTTGCAACTTCTATGAAAAATCATTAACACATGGTGTTTCAAGCCATGTTTAAAGAAGTTTTAGTGTGAGAGATTCTCAATGAATACAACAACCTCTTTTTCAATGAAGATACGTTATTGTAGCATATGCCGCTAATCAATGCCAACGGCATGTCCGTGTTTGTTTCAAAATGATATAATGTATCTAACATCATATACAATATAATCTGAAAGATAACCCATCGATCATAACAAACCATAGCAACTAGATTCTTTTAATGTCTTAAGAAAAACCAATGGATACAACTTTGCGAGGGAAAAATGGCATTGCCACAGTAATATAAATCATAGGAGAGAACTTCATTCATATATATATATAATGAGTATGTACTATAGAGATTTATTTATCTTAATGATAACTTGAGATTCTTCCAGTTATGACAAAACAATAAAATATTTAAAATAGAGCATGGACTATAGAAAGTAATATAAATCATAACAGAGATCTTGATTCAGGTGTTTCCCTTTGAAATGAATTTTTCCAGCCGCTACGGTGTCCTATTGTTGACGGTGGATTTGTGGTGTTAGATGATTGAATGAAGTGTGATCGTTGATCCATGATCCAACACTGATCCAACTCAACCATTAATGAGGAAGCAAAACTGAACGGTTAATGAGGAAGTAGGATGGACGCACCGCGAGCAAGCCATTTGTTTCGCAGCTCATATGTGCTTGGATCGCTCTGCGTGGACTCGACATCTGGTTTTGCTGTCAATCTTGATGTTGGTAGGGTGTGTAGACACAGGCAATATGTCGTGCATATCCTCCCTCAGCGCTTGTGCCCCTTATTTGAACGCCACCACCAAGCCCGATGCCACATGCTGCTCTGCTCTCATCTGTGTCATCGACAAGGACTCTCAATGCCTCTGTAATCTTCTCAACAATGACGCCGTTAAGCAGCTAGGCGTCAATGTTACCCAAGCCATGAAGCTACCTGTTGAGTGTGGCAAGAATGTTAGCGCCAACCAATGCATCAAAAGTAAGTCTTCTCCCTTGCCCTATTTCTTGCATTTCTTTTCATATTTTCTTCTCATGCCGTCTTCCTGCAATTCTTTTATTGTCATTTTTCATCTCATGCTGCCTTCTTTACTCTGGATCTGTGATCTGCGCAACAACGACTGTGAGTGGTTCGTCTACTAGCAAAACTCCAACTTCAACCACACCCTCATCTTCAGGTTAGGAATTCTCCTTTCCTTTGTTTGTCTCATCAATCGCCATTTCCTTCCCTTGAGAGATATTTAAGTTGAGAATTAATGAGAAAGGGGATTTTGTGTTGAGCAGTTTCTACTGCCACACCCTGAACAACCAAAAGTACCAAATAAAAAGCGATAGCGTCTGTGTCTGTGAAAATATTGCCGGTGGCTGCCTTGGTGTTTGTGGTAGTGGCATCAACTCTAGGATTAGAGGGCCCCTGCCTCCGTTGAATAATGAGCAAGGGTTTCATTCATTACACTGGTTCATTCCTTACACTCTTGTTGTGCTGCGAGAATTGTGTACTCATTTCATCTGTGGATCCTGTTGTAAATTATTGTGTATGGCTCTCCCTCTGGTTTTGCCTATACAATATTTACTAGGGTTTTATAAATATTTTAACTCATTATGGCTTCGTCATTGTATTCTTGGAACTTTTGGTACAAGCTAAATTACTAGGGTTTTAATGTATATTTTTATTCGTTTTCATCTGTTGGGATTTCATTTTTATCCTGGTTAACAACATGCAAGAGGCTGATTATGAATGCTAAGCTATTTGAACCACAATTTACACTGCTCCTTGACTTTGATTGGAACAAGCATTAGAACCAAAAACTTATCTAAGATTGGAATGGTACAAATTTTGTCTCTCAAGGACACTATTGCATGGAAATTTCATTAACATTTTTATTTTCTACAACATCCATGTTGCCTTCAACATTCATTGTTGCAACTTCTATGAAAACATCATTAACACATGATGTTTCAGGCCATGTTTCAAGAAGTTTTAGTGTGAGAGATTCTCAATGAATACATCGACCTCTTTTTCAATGAAGATAAGTTATTGTAGCATATGCCGCTAATCAATGCCAACGGCATGTCCGTGTTTATTTCAAAATGAGTTAATGTATCTAACATCATCTACAATATAATCTAAAAGATAACCCATCGATCATAACAAACCATAGCAGCTAGATTCTTTTAATGTCTTAAAAAAACCAATGGATGCAACTTTGCAAGAGAGAAATGGCATTGCCACAGTAATATAAATCATAGCAGAGATCTTGATA
>APFE031126980.1:78091-131474 GCA_000404065.3 Pinus taeda
CTTCATATATATATATAACGAGTATGTACTATAGAGATTTATTTATCTCAATGATAACTTGAGATTCTTCCAGTTATGAAAAAAGAGTAAAATATTTAAAATAGAACATGGACTATAGAAATTTATCTGAATGATAACAGATTCTTGAGATTCCTATCCCACACTGCATACGATTTCAGTGTATGTAAATGAAAAATTAATAGATCAATTTAATCTTAATTTTGACGGATTTGATTACCTATTCTTCCCTACTCTATGCCTTAAGGCGTTTCTTTTGCAACATAAAGTACAAATGCCAGTTATTGCCATTTGATAACTTGAGCTTTTTTTATAATGAGAAGAAATCCATCTTTAACTTACTAACCGTTGCTGACTCTGGCCATAGAATTTCCTTAAATAATGAAACCGGCCCTTCTGACCGTTCGGTCAAATCATCCCCACTGCTATGTAAACAAATGTCACGCAGCCATCTCCTCTCCACCTTAGATTTTAAGTAGACAAGCTGAGACGCATTCAGATCATTAATTAATAAGTTGGTGGCTTTCGTTATCTCAACCTACCGCGAGTTTGGATTCCCAATACTAATTTCTCTGCGACTGACCACCATAATTTCTAATCTTACGATCATTGGCAAACAAAATTTCTTATTCACATTTCATCATGCGACACACTCTCTTGACATTTCACGTGTCCCCTTGCTAACGCCGGAGCCAGGAAGTCGGGATTCATGCTCTTCCTAGGTGAGCTGAGACATTTTTATAGTTTCAGGTTTGAAGCATAGTATAGACGCACAAACTTAACTTAAAATCAAACTTTAAAAACCAAGTAGCTATTAGTGTCGTTAGGGTCCGTTAATTCATTTACAGTACTGGTTATTGGGCAGCAATTTAATCACAGCAGCTCGAGTTTTTCGCTTGATCCCGCTTTCGTTAGGTGGCCTACCAGCAAATGGGAATCATTGGGCGTGTCGATATTCTATCTATCTATTAGGTATGTGTCGGCCTTTATTGGGGTAAACGTGCAGTGCGTGCTTCATTGCACGTTGTCCTGTTTCTCCATGTAACTTCAAAATTTTAAGTGTTCTAGAGGTTTTATGGTGCTAAATCCATTTCCAATATCAAAAACACGATTCAAACAATATAGATAGTTTTGAATCCATTTCCAACATCAAAAACACGATTCAAACATTGTCTTTACAAGATTTTTTGAAATTTTTTACTCGGATTCTGGCCATTTTTGACCGTCCGGGCAATTCCTCCGCCTTGGTAGACGACTCCATCGATTATTTTCAAAGTTTTGCTCAATTCTCCAATGCATGCTAACTATTTGTCCTTTTGATTTAGGGTTAACGAATAAAAAACATAAGTTTTGGTCATATGGGAAAAATGAGAGTATTTAAATTAACTAATTTATTTCATTTATTATGTATTTAATTAATTATGTTTTCTAGTAATTTGATATAAATATGGTTTGGTTAATGGTTATTTGTTTTTTTATCTTAAGGTGTTAGAGAATATAATTCTTATTCGTTTTTGGCATGTTTATTAATTTTAAAAGAAGTATGTTTTCATTGGGGTGTTTTCCTATTTCGATAGCTTCTCTAAATTTTTTATGGTGATAATGGTCGATTTTGGCCACAACACATGATTTTTTATACAAATGTGATTATTAGTTTTACTAGAATGTTCGGCCAGAGCTGAGGTTTTGGAATAGTTATGTTTGATGTTAGCGGCATGTTCTTGAATCCTAGTCAATATAGAACGACATGTCTCACCAATGTAAGATTTTCCACATGAACACAGAACTAAATAAACCCCTTTGTGGTGTTTAGGATCAATGGGATGTTTTACTGATTTCAGGCATATGCCAATTGCATTCAAGGTTTGAAAGTGGTTTTTATAATATTCATTTTTAAAATGTCTTAAATCTTATCAGTGGTGCCTAGAATGTAGGGTAGGTAAACCTTACCTGCACTATCATCTATTGGATGTTTGTTTTTAGGATTCTCCACTTTTTTGAAAGCTTTGATTCCTCAGAATCTTCTATCTCCATTCTTTTCAAAAACATCCAAGAGGTAGTTTTTTTTCTTGATCAAAATGATCATGACCTAAAAAACGTACCACCCTTGTAGCTAGAGTGCTGAGCACTCCAAGTTTTTGAGTAGGGTGATGGTGAGAGTTGGCATGCACATAATGTTCTGTGTGGGTTTTCTTATGATAGACCTGGCGAGATATTGATCCATCTTGGTTTCTCCTAATTAGGATGTCAAGGAAGGAAACACTGCCATTCTCTTCCACTTACATTGTAAACTTGATCGAATTTGATTAAATGTTAAGGTGCTCTAGGAATTTGTCCAATTTTTCTTTTCCATGAGGCCAAATGACTAAGTTTCATCGACAAATCTTTTCCAAATTTTAGGTTTTAAAGGGGAAGATTAGTGGCTTTGGCTTCAAAATGTTCCATGAAAAAATTGGCAATAATGGGGATAGAGGCAATCCCATGGCCACACCACAAGTTTGTTCATATATATCATTCCTAAAACTAAAAAAGGTGGATTTCAGATAAATATCTACTAATTTAGTTGTGTCAGGATCAATGATTTAGTGGATTACTACCATGGCTTCGTTTATGGGGATATTGGTATAGAGAGCTTTTACATCAAAACTCACCAAAATGTCATTATGGTTTAGTTTTATGTGTTTGATCTCATTAATGAAGTGATTGGAGTCCTTGACAAAGGAGTTAGTGTTTCCTACCATAGGTTTAAGCTTCTTAGCTAGATGTTTCGTGAGATGGTAAGTAGGACCTCCCATGGTATTGACTATGGGTCTAATGGGGATACCTTCCTTGTGAACTTTAGGGGCTCCATAATTATAATTAATCAAATACCATGTAATATTATAATATTGGTAGAAATGATTAGGAAAATACATATACAAGTATAACAAATATTGTAGAATTCATAGGAAGAATATAAGGCAGGGCAGGATCAACATAGAATAGAGAAGTCAATCAAGGTGGGAGACATAGTATGGTTATAGTTGAACAAGGAGAGGCTATAAGATCCTGGTAAAAAAATATAGGCTCTATAGTATGGTCCCTTTGAGATACTTGAAAAGGTAGGAGATAACACTTATAGACTCATTCTACCCCCAAAGATGTGCATTTATTCAGTTGTGAATATAGATAATCTAATTCTAGAAATTAAACAATAGAGCAATGAAAGTATTGTGGAAACACAAATACGAAAAAGAATAAAGGAAGAGAGACACATATATACGTGGTTCACCAAATTTGGGCTACATCCATGAAGAAACAACTAATCCTTCCTTCCTTATTATCTAGAAAACTGAAGGGATATAACTTACAACAAATTTTTTGTAACTTCCTCTCAACTCTCACACAATCTCCTTTCTTTTTCTCACATAGAATCATACATAGCCACGATACAATTCCCTCATATAAACCAAGGGTTTCCTTCTAGGTCAAAGAAAACTAAATTACCCTAAATTTTTCTATTAGATTCCCTTGGAAACAATAGTGGGCGAGGGGGGGTAATTCCCCCCATACCCCCCAATCAGGGACTGGGACCTAAATGCGAATGAAACAAGGCCTTTGAATCAAGAAGATAATCAGTCTTCACACCCAATAGTACCCCAAATGGAGACTGATTATACAAACTCCACCACTACTTCATTTGTTGGACAATGCTTCCTCTTGGACCTGACTATTTCTCACCATTACTATCATTATTGAAGACCGATTTAAATTGAGCATAAACTTAGTTTCTCCCTAGTTACCACCTTTGCTAACATATCTACAGGACTCTATCTAATGTGTATCTTTTCCAACTTCAAGTTTCCATATTCCAAAACTGACTATATGAAATGGTCTGTGAGTTGTGTATGTTTAGTCTTAGAATGAAATGTTGGGTTATTTGCAAGATGAATGATAGTATGGATGTCACTGTATAACCTAGCAAACTCCAGCTTTTATTGTAAACAATGTTAATACTGAGAGGGGGTGTGAATAAGTATTAAGGCTAACTTTTAATCTTTTATGCCAATTATTAATTTTGACATTTAAACTTGGCAACCATTCATGTGATCATAAATAGTATATCATTTACAACAATATGAATAAATCAATGTAGACACCATGAGCAGCATACACATCAACACCGAGGTTTAACATGGAACATCTTCTGAGAGAAAAACCACCAAAGCTTGCTTGTTATTATGATGTAAAAAAGAGCTCCTTCTCTATTACATCAAACTGTTTATGAGCCTCCACTCACAAGAAGGATCAAACCCATTTACCTATTTTCTAGCACCCACTACCACAAAGCACTAGCTCCATTCCGTTGTAGACACTTTATCATTGTACTAGAAGCACCAACTGAAGAACCAAATTCATGGATTTGTTGCATGCACTAACTTGCATCTCCTTCGATTTATGCAAGCACAAAATTTTAGGAGGCATTAACCCCCAAGCTCTACTTAGATATCTTGTAAGATTGAAGCACCAACTCCTTATATGTAGGCTCCAACCGACACTCAATACAGTAATCTCTTCTCTATGTAATTGGAAGCCACTCTCCCTAACTTCAGTTGTATGTTCCCCTCTACCTTTGGCCCTATATTTTTCTCAACAACCTTCACTCTCACTCAACAACATACTCTCATACTTGTCCCTTGCAACACTTTTCTTAGTACTCACTCTGCTCATTCTACAATAATAGTCATTTAGCTCTTCGACCCTCAACACTTCTGTAACATACTTTAACACTCTATTCTCTACTCTTGGCCCTCTTCCTCAGGCACTCTCAACCTCTCACAGTAGAAACCACTCAAAAAAATCTCTCCACATTGCTCACTCAACTATGTTTCATTCCCCACAATTCCACAACTACAATACTTGGTTTTATTCCTCTGTCACACAAGGAACAATGTTGTCTCTATTAGTCATCACTCTGCCATCTAACTTCCCAAGAGCGTACTCAAACACATGGTTTTCCTTCTTGTTGTGGCATAAAGTTTCTTAAACATTGCAGTTGCCTTAAGCATAAGAATGGGTACATGTATGATTCTTCATACTGAGAATTAATTCTCAGTCAAACTATAGGTTACATCAGTACTCTCCATTCTTCTTAATTTCTTCGCAAAGATCAGAGTGTACTACAAGCATGACTCTATTCTACTATGATCAAATATTATACGATCAACATTCTATTCACTTGAATTATTCATGGTGTGAAAGGAAGAACAAGAGTGGCTAATCCTATTTCGAGATAGTCTCCATTAATTTTCTCCTATGCATCATGGTCCTTCACTATCTTGAATCAGAGCTCTCGGCATTCGCCATTGAATTAATCAACAATTTTGCCCGATGACACATTGATACAAGTGATGAAGCACTTTGATATAAACCCATAGGCCTTGCCAAAACTGCACTACCAAATTAACTTATGTCAACCCCTTTTATTTTATTAAACAATGCTACCAAAAACTGTTGAAACTAGTGTTAAGCACCTTTCACTCTGATGTTAGTCTACTTTCCCACCATTAGACCAATTGCGGTCACCTTTGCTCAAGCTTTGAGGTGTTTATTCCTTTTTAGGCCTGCGAGGGTTTAATTCCCTTTGTTCACTACTTCGCGCCCTTAGTTCTCTTACTGGCATGAGCCTTCATGCTTTTCCAAGCATGTAGCCCTTCTATCCTGATGGTTTTCTCAATGGCTTTTGCTTTTCCATAATGCCTTGTCATCTCGATGCGTACTACTCGGCACTTCCTTTCTACACATCACTAAAAACCATTGGGATTCCCTTTATAGGTTGATATGTCCCGTGGGGTCCGTCATTACAACTAAGATCCAATCACATTTTTGTTGGGCTTAGTCAATTGGCATGTCTGCCCAACACTCAAGAAGCCCATCACTTCCCTTAGTGCTCCAATTTAACCTTTTGGGCACAGACCAATGTGATGACATCATGCTAACATCAACTTATGCCATGTGGTTACTCTAGAGTGGTGACATGTCTCATCCACATTTGGCCCATTAGACCACCCAAAAATGACAAATTTGCTTGGCACCCATCCTTTTGTACCAACATCATGCTGAAATCACCTTTTCCAATCCAATGTTGTCACATGCCTGCTTCGAGGAGGGAGAAAAGAGTCGTAAGCATAGAATTTTGTAGAAAATTCCTTTGTTAAATTTTCAAAGGGGTCCCAACCATTTCTTTAATATTTCCCACTATCTATTAGTACATTGCTACCATGTTTCCCAATGATATCCTCCCAATGGTTCTCATTATAAACCTTCAAACTCCTTTTTGAAGGTTGCACAGTTAGGTGGGGTCTGCCCACTCTAATCAGAGCCAATATTATCGTACATGGGCTAGAATTTCCAAGCTCCCTCTGCCATGCATGCATCATTTTCTAGCATTATCCCACTCATTCCTTCGAGCATTGTTTATGGTCTTATCGAGGTATTACCATCGAGAAATCTCCACAGGGTGGGATCCACCGTGAGCCAATAGGGAGGCTCTTCGAATGCTCTACCTTTATTTGCTCAATTTCCTTTATGCTCCTTTATACTTTCGTCGGGTGCACCTACTGGGGAAGTTGTTGTAGGCTTATGCATTTGGTGGGACCTCTGCTAGCCAATGAAAAAGATTTCCGCTATAGCTATGTCTTCCCACGTTCGCCTGACACTTTGTTTACAACCCCTTAAGGAGCTTCGTTGTATTTGGCAAAGCCTCCAAACTAATATGTCACTTAAGAGTCCTCTTGATGTTTTTAGAATCACAACTTTGAGCATCAATAACTTTCGATCTAGGAGGTTATTTCCAGACTTCCACATACTATTGGAAAAATCTTTCCGATCACAATCCAACTATGTCATCCTCAAGATCATTTGATCTAATCTCATGATGTAGAAATTCCTCCAAATCTTGGGTCTCCCTAAACATCATAGGTACAATATTTTAGCTTCTTACCTCATTCTGCTACTATGATGGTTCTCTACCAGAGACTACAGAAACCATGGGACTCCCCCTAAGCTTCCAACACTATGCACATCAATGTTAGCCCTAGTTTCCATCACAGCTAATCTAGTGGACATCAATGTCAACATCTACTGACACCAACCTCAATGCTAACCTAGATGACATCAATGCCAACACACTTACTGCCACTGGCCATCTAGGCAATGCCAATTGTCCAACAACCTCCCCATTTAGAATTGATGACAACACCTCATCACTTCTCCACATTGATGGCCATTCCTCATGCTACTTCCACACTTTATCCTTGCATGAGCCACCAGTGGATTTCTCTCCTCCACTTGGGCCATCACAAATTATTCTCGAATAAGCTTCTTGCCCTCTTTGACATTAATGGAAAAGGGCTACAATTTTCTTTTTTTCCCCTTACAATCACTGCCCGTAAATAATGTAGGGTCTAGATACTAATGTACATTCTTCTTTGCATAATTCTTCTTACTGAGGCACTTGAAGTCTATCATCCAAGATTAGCTACTAATATCATAAAAAAGGACATCTGCAAGGCTAAACACCCAAAAACCAAGTCCTTCGACCTTTCTTGTAGCTAATGTTGCTCTATAAAATGGACATATGTGATATGCTCCCTTTGAACATATTATACCTACTCTCTAAATGCTCATGTAGTTCTTGTCACCTTATAATTATTGGTAGAGTACTCTTTATTCTAATGCATTTTTTGTATCAATCATAAGAAAATGATACCAATTAAGATTTCTCATGGTATTGTTATTGCTGCAAGTACCAACTGTTAATTATGCATTTCAGTTTTCTCTTTAATGCTATTGTTGCTACTGAGACTGCACTCACTTCACTTGAACATCCTAACAATTGTCACTACTCCCCCTAAGTTCTCACTACTTCAAATGTTGACTACTGCTTAGATGATACCAATTACACCAAAAATTTGATATAGATTGGACAATGTATTAGGAAAACTCTTATAATTCCTACTAAAAAGAAATGCCCATCTACACAAAAAGGTTACTCCATATTAACCCATATCACCAATTATCATAGTGATACTAATTGAAATCTAAGGGATAATCAAAGATTATATCAAGTGTGTTAATGAACACAAAACTTCTAGGCACAATCAAACTCACAATCTTAAATGAAATGTTGGCATTATGACATAGGTTTGGAACTATGACACAAGTGTTGTCCTTGATGGCAATTCACTCAGATGGAAGATCATAGTTCAGGCTCTTAGAATGAAAGAAAAAGATATATATGCAGGCTCCTCTTAACCAGGTTGGGTATACACACGGGATTGCCAATCAAAAGTCACGTATGTGTATGCATGCACTTTCATGCACGGAAAAGCGTGTACATGTGGGAAAGCTTATTTTTAGTCCATGGTATTTGGTCCTTGGTATTTGGACCTATGGTTTTGGACCTTGGTATCTCGTCCAAAGTATTAATCCTAGGTATTGCACCCCAAGTATTGGTTCTAAGTGGTTTTGGACCATGGTATTGAGTAAGGCCTGAGACTATAAAAGGGAAAGGAGATCATTAGGAAAAAGCATTCATTGAAGTATTGAATATCTAATGAATAGCAAGATCTAGAGTACTGGTAATTGGGTTTTGGTGCATAGCTGGATCTGAATGAAGGAGGAACTTGAGCGCCAGAAGATGGATAAGTTCTATTGATGGGTCAAGATTTCAAAGCTTGAAGAGAAGTATCTTTGTGTGATTTTGATCTGTTATATTTGGTGCATAACTTGATCTATAAATTTGATAATCTAGGTATGATTGATATTTGAATAATTAACAAGGGTAAATTATCTTTTATAGATCCATACCTAGGTTCGGCACAACAGAGGCGTGCATACACGCTGGATCAATAATTCAAAACAGTGTATATGCTGGTTTGCCTTATTAAAGATGAGTATGCATGTAGGTTTCACATATTGAAGTAGTGTACGTCTCACAAAATATGTTTTAGCTACTTATGTTTATTGTTGCAGTGTTCTGGGTTCAGAATTAGTGTCTGGTTACTATTACTATTTTCTGGGTACACATTCAGAGAAGTAATTATCTGATTCAGTTTTGTTTGGTGCAAAGGAAATTGGTTGATACAGATACACTTGATGTTTGATTGATGGATCCAATTTGAAAATTTATGAAACATGGTCCCTACAAAAAAAGAGAATGTTGTAGCCTTCTGTAGGTCAACACCTACGTACTAGTACATCAGCGAGTATAAGAGCTAAGGGGGTTGTAGCTCCCTTCCAAGAGAAGCTAGAGAATGAGAGAAGGTTGTAGCCTTCTGTAGGTAGAATCCTGTGTACTCGTATAAGATTTCACCAGTACAGAAATATTGTAAAAATAAGTTTCTTATTAAAAGAAGATAAAGACGAATTGCAGCAGGTGGTTTTCACCCACATTGGGTTTCCACCTTATATCTTGTGTCCATGTGTGTGATGATCTATTCTGTTTTTCTACACCTGTTTATTGTTCTTATGGTTAATAAAGTTCTGATGCACTGATTAAAGATCAACATTTAATGAATCATAAGTTTACTGATATACGTTGGTTTCCTTAGACAAAATAGCGTATATGTGCAGTTTCCTATAACTGAAGTAGCGTATGTTAGCACCTAAATATGCCTTAGGCTGAAGGAAGGAAAAATTCAGGGTAACGACAAATCATGCTCAGTCTGGTAGCTAGCCCTACCAGAAGATGAGAGGGCTCTCTTTGAGTCACGCTCAATGAATAGATAAATGATATGGCCTGAGATGACTTACAGTGAAATATTGATTTCAGGCTAGTAAACAAATATAGATACAAGAAACAAATTTTTATGAATGATTGGGTTTCTGGGATGGTATGGCCAACGGATAGTAATGAGCAGAGAATTTAACATAAAGGCATAGATTACTTGGTGAGGCAAGATAGGCGGAAAGTATAGCAATTAAGTTTGAAATAATGCAGAATGGAAAGATTGTTGAGGAGGGTGAAAAGGGCATGAACACATGAATCGTTTTCAACATAAGAAGAATGCATAATGTGAAACTTTCCCACAGGTAGAGCAATAAACATGTATTCTACCTTATCTAACTTAGAAAATTTCACTGAAAATGAATATGAATGAACTGTGAAACATAACAAAATACATATGAAACATAAAGAGAACACATTTGCTACACTCACAACCACGTGAATCTCATGAAACAGAGCCACTACCTTTCATTAATCCTCTGTCAAAATATACAATGCAGAACTGAGTTTCTCTCCCACAGTCTCCCAGGAATTACAATCAACCAACACTTTGCAAATGGTTTGCATACAATAAATAGACCATGCCATGAGGAAATAGAACGACCAAGAGTTGGGGATTTTTTCGAATCATTACAAAGTGGAAGTGGAAAGCCAACCATTAGTTACAGGTGTAGCATTACAAAAATGAAAAATGGCTTGGGTGACTGCTCGCCTTCCTTTGCCACTTCGATAGAAGCCATCCTAGAGTGAAAATACTTCAAACTTTGCCTTAGGTGTCGAGAAAAGTGTATTGTAGATGAGCTGGCCCACTTGGAGAAAGTCGCGAATCGAAATGTCGCGAAGCGAAAGTGATTTTGCCTTTTTCTCTATATGCGCGATGCCTCTTTGGAGGCTGCTTTTAGGTACTTGCAGGAGTCCAAATTGTGCCCAAGTGTACTTGTTGGAAAGCGTGGCCTATCTACTTTCCAATGCAAGTGGAATTTCTGAATTTGGTCCTCATTTGCCCCTCCATATCTTCATTCTACCAAGACTGCTTCCTGTGTGTCAAAATAGGGGCAGAGAGGTCATTTTTTGAGTGTTTTTTACCTCATGGAGACTAAAATCATGCCAAAATTTCTTTTCCATGCACCAGTAGTCATGATTTTGCATTCTAAATCAAAAAATGCAAGCCATTTGTGATTTGGATCTCCCAATCCTAAGCGCCGCGCCAGTGGTGCAGCGCACAGGGGGAAAGAACCTGTGTTGTGACCAAAAATTTTCCATGTGACCAAAATTGTCCCAATTTTCTTGAAAATTTCACTGGAGATCCTCTATGAGGTGTTATGCTAGGCCATAGAGGCTTCAGCCAAGATTCGAAGCCAATATTGTTGTTTTTGCCTCTTTTGCCTCTTTGTCTCTTTGCTCAATTTTGCCTTCAAACTCCTTATCTGAGCCTTTGAACTCATGTTTCGTGCCCTGTAATGATAAACCATCTACCTCAGTATGGTTTTGTCCTTGCCGGCCTTCTCTAACAGTCTCTCAAGGTGGATGTTGATGCACTCGAACCGAGACTCACAGTCATCGTTAATCTCTTGCTCCAATGGAGTGAGCTCAATCGTCCTATGCTGGGCAGCTTGGCGATTCTCACAGATGCTTTGCAGCTCCATGATCTCATGCTGGTCCTCAAGCTATTTGTTCCTCTGCTCCAAATACCTGATAATCCATTTGGCCCTCTCCAAATTGAGTGACAAGTCTTGGATCTCCATTTTGTGCTCCTGGATGGTCCTCCTAAGTTTGGCACTCTCCTCATCTGCATCATCATCATGAATGAGGATAAAGTCGGCCTCTTTCCCACCTGATGGCCCCTCGTCATGCATGGGCTTCTTGCCCTTGTCCTGTACCTGTGTTGCCGATGTCGGAAGTGAGGTCCCTTCCACCCCAGGTGGAGATAACACTCGCTTTGCCGCTGCAAACAAATGCCTACTTCCTCTCTGATATGTGATGAATACTGGCATAGTAGTGGTCTCATGACGCTCATACTGATGAGAAGGACCACCTATCTCATGCTCAACCTCTGATAATACCTATGAAGTGTTGAAGAGGTCACGAGAGATGAGGTCCTCCCAAGCAATGCCCTGCAATCCCAACTGATGATCCACCAAAATCCGAATAAGAGCAAAGTGATAAACACTGTTAAGTTGCTACTGAGGGGTCTTGTGCTGCATGAAGGTGTTCATCCTCTCTATGTTCTTGCAAATGAAAAATGGGAGGTTCATCATACGTACCCTCGTAAAGTGCATTAGCAACCTGATGTGATAGGCATACAGACGAGAGAACCTTCCCTCATAGGTGAAGTATTTCATGATCAATTTCATGAGTGGAGCATATTCATCTTTCAAATATCTGAATGGAAAGACTCTGGTGAGCTGCCTCAAGAATCTAGCCTTAATGTAAGGCTCATAATGTTGCCTATCCACCTTCTGTTTCTTGTGCCACTATTCTCCAACATTTGGTATGATGGTTGCTAATGAGATAGTTTTGGGTGTCAGTGTGAAGGTGACCCCGGCAAAGATAGAGTGACCCCCATGTAGGTGAAGCACAAAAAGACGGGCCAACTCATGATGAACTCGAACATTAGCCACCCTTTGAAAAAAGTCAAAACATGATAGATGCTGGAAGCATGACATAGCAAGAGGGCAGGCCCGCAATTCTGTGAGGGTAGTTGGCTCATTCCTAACATTTTTCCCACTTTTGTGATGTCTCTGAGGAGCCCGTTCTTCCGAGGATGTATCACTCTGGGTTTCCATCTCATACTCCGATGAATGCTCTGATGCCATGACTGTTGTATGTGTACGGTACTTGGACTGCCCTTTGATGATGGTAAGAAACTAGGTATTGTTGTGATATCTGCCACCAAGGGGAATAGTGCGAAAAGGGAGTGTTAGGAGAGGAATAATATGATGGGAATAGGGGTTATGGGGAAAATTTTGTTCAGGGATATGTAGGAGGCTTTTGGGGATGTTATAAAGTAGGGTTTTAGGGTTTATATTGACCAATGAGTGGAGGGATGGGGAGTAGGGGTTTGGTAATATTTTAGGGTAGGGAAAATAGGAAAAAATGGGATAGGGGGGAAGGGAACAATGGAAAGGAGTGAAACAATGAGAGGTGAAAGAGGAGCCTTGGCATCAATACCACAAGTTTGCAACCCTAGCAACCATGGCTTTGATGTTTTCTAGTGGTAGGTTTTATGATTTTTTGTTGCAATTATACATACTCGTGAACCACCACAACCTTCACAAAAATTTGATGAGCAAGCCAAGAGACAGACCCTACCTAGAAACTAGAAGGAATTCCAAAAAATTTGATGCAATTGGGAACAATTTCGAGCCTCTGTGGGTGTGCACCACACAAAAACCCCAGTCCGCCACGCTCTTTATATGCGTTGTGCCCTTGTATTTTTAACACTGCTGGGTCGCGCTCTGTGTGACGTGCCCTCTATGTGTGCCACACCCCTGTGTGTGTGCACCGTGCTCCTGAAAACGACTCCAACTCCCTCCAAACGCGTGCTTTGCACTCTCAATCACTTTGCTATGTTTCTCAATCACCTTGATTTGCACAATGAGCTTGTTTCCTTATGGAAATTCTTATATAAATACTTTGAAGTCATGGGTTAAATTTTTGCTTCTTCAAAAACCCACTTTGCTAATGTTTCATTTTGGCTTTTTTTCACTGAGTTAATGCAACACTGAATTTCACTTTTCCCTTTGAATTTTTAACTAGAATGATGAAATTTTCGGCACTTTTTGCAGGGGTTGCATGATAGGGTATTTGGCCACGAAAACCATGACTGCACCTAAAGAAATCAAATGGCTACTTTTTTCAAAATTTTATCACAAATGACACAGTGTTTGATTTTTCTTCAAAACAGAGTTTTGAAGAATAGTCGCAATCTGTCAACATGACGATGAAGATCTCTGAATCATAACTTTGTAAGGGCCTCCCTCAGGCCTGCATGGCTTTATTGGACATATTTGAAGACCAAATTGACTAACCCCTAGACCTAATGACTAAAAATGACTCTCGTCCATTAAAAGATTGAACATTAACTGTCATGGACTTTAGTGAACATTGACAAAAGATCCAAGCCAATAGGTGCTAGACATGAGGGGAAATGACTAGCATGACCTTTTTCATCAGATTATGGCATGCCCCTAGCAGAATGCAGCTGAGTGAATGGAGTGAGACTCCTAAAAATGAAATGCATAAATAGCTTTGATCTTTGACGGAGAACTGACAGGACCGACTCTAACATTGGCTCCAATGGGGGATGGTAGCTCCTGGGAGGTGCCAAGAACAACAGATCTCTGGAAGAGCTAGATAGTGCCTTCATCCATTGGGCTATGGAGTCATTATTTTGACAAACAACACAAGACTCTGACTCATTTATGAAACTAAAATGACCAAAAAATTGACTCAAATTTGACATTGAAATGACTTGAAGACTAACTTGACAAACTCAAACCAAACTAAAATAAAAATGGTACTTACAATGACAGTGGAAGCAGCGTTAATAACTCAGAAATGGTACTGCTTGAGTAGTACACCATTGATCGGCCCTCCTGGACAATCTTCCCCGTTCATTTCCTTCAGAAGAAAGGCATTCTGACCCCGATATGCTGCAATCTTGAAAGGACTTTTCCGAAGATTCTTGAACTTACCGTGCTTACCCTTCTCCTCATTCCTTGATCCCACTTCAGCACCACATCATCCAACTGAAATTTGTCTGCCTTTGCTTTTCTATCATAAATTTTCTTAATCTTCTCCTGCAACTTGGATGTGTTCTGGAAGACTTCTTCTCTGGTCTGCTGCAAGTGGACCATTTGATTCAACCTTCTCTGCATGGGATCTTCTTCACTACTGGCCTCCTGGAGAAGTTTGACTACCGGGACTACGAGAGAGGTATGAAATACTGTATCAACACCGTAAACAGGCTCAAATGGTGATGTACAAATGGATTTCTTTTGACTGACCCGATTTGCCCAAAATGCATTGACCAGCCTCTTGTGCCAGCTCTTCATGTTTATTTCTAGTAGCTTCTTGATGATGTTGACCAATGATTTATTTGAAGACTCCGCCAATCCATTGCCTTGTGGATGATAGGCAGTTGAGTGACCCAAAATGAGGTGATATTTATGAAAAAACTCTACCATCCTTTTTTATTTGAAAGTTGTTGCGTTATCAGTGATTAACTTATTCGGGCAACCAAATTGAGACAAGATGTTATTTTTGAGGAATGAAATGATTATCACATTTGTAGCTTGTCTGGTGGGAATTGCCTCGATCCATTTTGTGAAATAATCTGTCGCTGTGAGGATCCATTTGTGCTGACCGGAAGAGGCAGGATGAATTTCACTAATGAAATCCAACCCCCATTGCTGGAGAGGAGCACTCACCTCAATAGGCTTAAGTGGAAAAGGCTGTAACTTCTACCGTCCTTCGGAAATATCACACTTATGATAGCTCTTGACCATCTTATATACATCAGCAAACAATGTCGGCCAATAGTATCCCGCTCTCAGAATTTTATTTGTTGTTGATTTCCAAAAAAAGGTGACCACCATAGTCTCCTTGGTGGCAGTCCTCCATGACCTTCTTTGCTTCCTTTTCCATCAAGCAATTTAACAGAACGCCACCGGGATCTTTCCAATATAGTGTAGAATTTAGAATACAAAACTTGGCAGCCTTCAATTTGAGTGTTCTTGCTTTGTTTCTAGTCATGGTGGGCGGTGGTGACAAATTTTTAAGCACATATATGATATCTGAATACCACGGAGAAAGAGCAAACATTTCAGATACCTGAATTGATGATCCTTCCTCATTCTCATTGGACATAACAGCGATCATATTTATATCCAACGCGTGCAATTTTGAATCAGCCATTAACTTTTCCAATCCTTGTCCTTTAACCAGCTTTGTGGGCTTTATTTCCACATCATATTCCAGTAAGGTTGCAATCCACTTTCCTCGTCTTCCTTCCGGATTGGTCTACACTAAAACATCTTTGACAACAATGTTAGGAACATAGGCCAAAATATGAGAACGTAGAATATATACCCAAAAATATTTCAATGCTTTCACAAGTGCAAGGGCATGCTTCTCAATGATGTTGTATTTTAAGGCTGCATCTCTTATAGCTCTTCTAAAGAATGCAATGGGTCTTTCATGATCATCTCTTTTCTGCAATTACACCTTTGCCATAGTATGCTCTGAAGCAAATGAAAACAATATGAAATCTTGAGTGTAGTCTGGGCTGACTAGAACTAGAGCTGAATAAAGAGCCAATTTGACCAAATTGAAAGATTTTACAGCCTCCTCCATCCATCTCACTTGGCTATCCTTCTTAAGCATTTTTGTAATCTCTTTTAGGTGCTCAGCAAGATTAGTTATAAAGTGGCATAGAAAATTCATTTTACCATTGAAAGATTGAATCTCTTTCTTATTTCGGGGTAGATCAATTTGCTAAATTTCTTGCACACGTGCTGGGTCAATACGAATGCCATCTTTTGAGATAATGTTCCCGAGTAGTTTTCCTTCCTCCATGGCGAACAAGCTCTTTTTCGGATTCAGTGATAGGCCATATTTTCTGCGGTTTTCAAAGATAGTTTTTAGATGGTACATATGTTCTTCATCAGACTTGGAAAACACTATCAAATCATCCAGGTACACAACCAAAAAGACATCCTTCTCAGTTGCGAAAGCCAAGCCCATTGCACACTGAAATGTTTCTCCTGCGTTCTTCAAACCGAAAGGCATTTTAGCGTAATGAAAGTTTCCCCATGGAGTGGTGAACGTTGTCTTGTCTCGGTCATCTTCATGGACAGAAACTTGGTTATACCCAGAATAACCATCAAGTAGTGACATACGAGATGCTCCCACTACTCGTTGAAGTATGTGGTCCATTTTGGGCAGTGGATAGTTATCTTTCAATGAAACTTTATTGAGATTTCTAAAATTAATGCACAAGTGAATCTCACCTGTCTTCTTTCGTACGAGCACCAAATTAGAGATCCAATCCAAAAATTTGATGGGAACAATGATCCCTGATTTGTACAACATGTTTACCTCCTTTTCAATTGATGGCAACAGCTTTGGATTTATCCTCCTCAACTTCTGTCTGAAAGGTTTCTGATTGGGCTTGATGGGTATGGTGTGCTGAATTATATTGGTATCGTATGTCTTTAAGTCAGAATAGTCCCAAGCAAACACATCTACAAATGAAGACAACAAGCTGATATATTTGTCCTTGATTTTTGGTGGCAATGCTTTAGACAATTTTACCAAATTAGGATTAGCAGTTGTTCCGATATTGACCTCTTCCACACCCTTCTCTGTTGGCTACAATGTTGGTTTGTGGGCTACAACATCTTGATCGAAGAGTTCTTCTAAAGGTATAAAGCCTTTAGGAAGCACATTATTCTTTAGCTGCAACACGTCCATCTGATTGATCTACACATCATCTGTACCATTACCTTTACCATCGTCATTTTCTACGTCAATTGAGGTTTCTTTGAACTTACCTTTGTTTTGCAAAAAATCATCAATCTCCTCATCATCTTGGAAAACTTGCTAATATCTCTGATTGTCTGGAATGGTTGGACGATGCTTGACATGGATTTCGAATTTATTGCTGGAGTTCATTGGGATCTTCAAACTACTCGCTGCCTTAGCTAGAGCATCAGCAATACTATTTTGTATACGAGGCACACATGTCAAGGTGTATTTTGAAAACAATTTTAGGATGTCTAAGACTACATTACGGTAAGCCCGCATCCGAAGATGCTTTTCTTGATATTCGCCTCTGACCTGCTTAATTACCAATTCGGAGTCGCCATATACTGAAATCCTCTTAGCATTCAGCTTCCTTAGAATTTTGAGGCCAACAATCAGAGCTTCATACTCAGCTTCATTATTTGAACAATCAAAAGCCAGCTTGTAAGAGCATACTCGCATGTTACTAGGGACTTTGTTCGGGGCAGAGAAAGGACTGCGTACCCAAATTCCAATTCCAATGCCATCATTTCCCATTACTCCATCGAAATCCATGGTCCACAAACCTTCTTCCTCCTCTTGCAAGTGTTGAAAATATGTTTGTTGTGCCTTGTCTGCTTGCTTTCCATTACTTTCAGCTGATCGCCCAATGGTGTTCTACTGTTCTTGTCCTTCCTTCTTTAAAACTCCTCTGAAATTTTCTGTTATTTCTGAAATATCATTTGCTTCCACTAACTGACTATCGATATCATTGAAACTATCAGCATACAAAACAAAGACTCTAAATCTGTATGTACATAATTAATTGGATCATTTATTGGTTTCTCCTTGCTTGTAATCATGTATTTCATTTTTTGTTCCCGATACAATTTCCTCATTTGGCCAAACACCATAATCATTGCATAGGAGAAATCTAGTTGTAGGGTCCCTTTAAATTTTGCTACCCAAGACCTGGAAAGAAGCATGCCAAACCTGGGAGGAATATCTACTACAACAACATCCATCAAAACATTCTTCATTGGGAGCTGATCCAGACTCACAACCAAGTCTTTGATGAGCCCGATACATCTCACTCTGCTGGAATCAAACGAATAGAGATCATGGTATTGCCAGGTGATGTCCAGACCCAATTTATCCATGATAGCCTTAGGCATGAGATTGTGAGAAGCTCCGGAATCAAACATGGCGTTATGTGGCACATCACTATCAGGAGACTCACCATTCGATGCTGGCCCAAAAAACACTTCGAGTTGATCATCTTCGACATTCACCATGTCGGACATTGGGTCCAAATTCAACATTTTAGATACTTTCCCTCTATAACTGTTGTTCCTCATTATTTCAATCAAGGGAATGGATACCTTTAATTTAGAAATCTCATTCTCTAAATTAAAAGTGGGAGTCTTTTCTACCTCTTTGAATGGGATTTATTTCCTTTCCTTTTCTTTCAATGCCATTGACTGATTTGATTTTTCTGCTGATGGTGATTTGCTCCTATCTGGATCAACCGCCTCCTTTCCTTTCCTTTGTGTAACTGATGAATCATTCTTTGATGCTTCAACATCCTTCCTTTTCTGAATTGGTTTGACCGGCACATCTCTGTTTCTAAGTGAATATCGCTGCTACTGGGCAGACAAAGCATTCATATAGCCTCTTTGGTACTCATCTGATTCTTCCCCCAAGACAGTGTCATTTGCTAGAATGAAATCTACATCTTTGTGTGCAGCCGAACTTTCTGCATACTCCTCATCCTCAGTGAGATAAATAGGAAAATCATCCAGAGTAAAGAGGTGGTTTTCTTCACCTATTATATTCCCGTCCTCATCTGATTTCGGTCCATGCACGAAATTTTTCTGCAAAGGTGGCTGCACTGGCTGATGTTCTACCTGCTCTTGGGCTCTCTAATCTCTCTGCCTTATTCCATATTGTGGTTGTTGTTGGCCACGGAAGTTAGGATTTCTAAATTGTGGCTCAGGTTTGTCAAGTTTCACCCTTTCAAGCATCTGCTCTACCTTCCGGAGTAGTTGATCTACCGAGGAAGATTCTTCTTTTACAGTGACCTTCTTCTTTGTCTTTGCTCTAGCCCTCTTGGTCAGCAGATTTTCTTCAACGCTGACTGCTATCTTCTGCATGTCTTCCATGGTGGCCGGTTCTCTCTCTCTTAATTGATAAGCCATGTCAGCATCAAAACCATCTGGGAACTTCACCATGGCTAGCCCCACAGGTGGCCTTGGATGATCTAGAATTTCATTATAAACAGAATTGAATCTAATGCAGTAGTCTTGGATCGACTTACCACTGTTTCGATTAATTTGCTCATATTCAGCCAGAATTTGAGGAGGATTCTTTTTCACTTGCCAACGAATTAAAAATTGTCTTTGTAGGTTGGCCAAGGTAGCGATACGTGCCACCTGCAATCCTCTAAACCATTTCCTCACTTCACCTGCAAATGTCTGTACAAAGAGTCTCACTACCACATTCTCTGCATCGATCTCATGAAGTTCATAGAAATTTGCCATTCTGTCCACATGTTGCTGAGAAGTAATGCCATTAGGAGTGCCACCAAAAAATGGGATTTTACTTTGATAATCTGCGGGCATATCATCTAAAACTTGAGGCAGAACAAGGGGTGCAAAACGGGCAGCCATCACTCTTGGTGGATTTGGCCTTGGAGGTGTTGGAGGAGTGTGCACAGTTTGTAAGGGGCTAGCAATTGGAGTTTGAAGCTGAGTTATAATGTAATTATCAATCGATCGGTTAGCCATTTCCGTCTCCAAGTCTAAGGGAAACCGTGGATTGTGGACAGTAGAGTCAACCGCCCTTTCGGGTTTGGTCTCGAACAATGATAGTTCAAACTGCTTATTGAAATCTAGCTCTTCAAGATACTCAAAAATGTTAGGGCATGAATGGGATTTGAACACGGGAGATATAGAGCTTTCTTGACGATGAAGTCTTGGAATCAAATTGGGATTTTCGTAGATGTGCGGAGGATCTGGGTCTGGATTAGCTCTGGTATATCTTCTAGAAGCCAGTGTGCTATTAAGAAAAATCAAAGGACACAACCAACTCACTCAGCCTATCAAATCCTAAACTTATCATCTGGAAGCTTAGAATTATCAAGAAGTAAGGGGATTAATTTCTTCCCCAGCGGAGTCGCCTCTAAGTTAGCACCTAAATCTGCCTTAGGCTGAAGGAAGGCAAAATTCAGGGTAACCACAAACCACGCTCAGTCTGGTAGCTAGCCCTACCAGAACAGGAGAGGGCTCTCTCCGAGTCACGCTCAGTGAATAGATAAACAATATGGCCTGAGATGACTTACAGTGAAATATTGATTTTAGGCTAGTAAACAAATATAGATACAAGAAACAAATTTTTATGAATACTGGGTTTCTGGGTTGGTATGGGACCAATGGACAACAATGAGCAGAGAATTTAACTCAAAGGCACAAATTACTTGGTGAGGCAAGACAGGCGGAAAGTCTAGCAATTAAGTTTGAAATAATGTAGAATGGAAAGATTGTTGAGGAGGGTGAAAAGGGCATGAACACAAGAATCCTATTCAACAGAAGAAGAACGCATAACGTGAAACTTTCCCATAGGCAGAGAAATAAACATGTATTCTACCTTATCTAACTTAGAAAATTTCACTGAAAATGAATATGAATGAACTGTGAAACATAACGAAATACATATGAAACATAAAGAGAACACATTTGCTACACTCACAACCACATGAATCTCATGAAACAGAGCTGCTTCCTTTCATTAATCCTCTGTCAAAATATATAATGCAGAACTGAGTTTCTCTCCCACAGTCTCCTAGAAATTACAATCAACCAACCCTTTGAAAATGGGTTGCATACAATAAATAGACCATGCCATGAGGAAATAGAACGACCAAGAGTTGGGGAGTTTTTCGAATCATTACAAAGTGGAAGTGGAAAGCCAACCATTAGTTACAGGTGCAGCGTCCTTGTCCTTCTTTGTGGCTTTGTTCAACTATCTGTAATTGACACAAATCCTCCACTTACCATTTTTCTTTGGAACCAACACCAAAGAAGAGACCCACTCACTATTGGAGATAGGGTAAATGAATCTTGCATATAGAATCTTTTGCAGTTCTTATTTGACTATATCTCTGAGAGCTGGATTCATCCTCCTTTGGGGTTGTCAAACTGGTTTTCAACCTTATTTGATATAAATGTGGTGAGTACACATCAGGGGGTGAACTCCCTTCATTTCTTTGTAACTCCAAGCAAAGGCATCCAAGTGTTCCTTTAGCATGTTGCACAATGTTTCTTCCTGGTGAACAAAAAGAGATGGGTTGATTTTCAAAGTTCTCTTAGGGCCAAATTTTATGGTTTTGACATGGATAGGGTTGGAATCAACTAATAATAGATCAATCTGATGGTTGTTTTGGGTTTCTTTTACTACTTCTTCTATGGACAATGTACTGGGAGTTGGACTTTGGATTATGTGTTCAATAAAATCATCTTCATCTAGTTGTCCCCTTCCCATGATTGTTTCTAAGGTATAGATTTGGGCATAATAAACTTCATCTTCTTCCTCCTCTTCCAGCCATAAAGGTAAGTCATGTTATAGAGATGGCTGAGTAGGAGGATATATGACTAACTACTTGGACATATGCCCATTCTTGATAGTCATATTTCCATCCTTGTAATTAATATAGGCATTGGTAGTGGCTAGCTAGGGCCTCCCAAGGATGAGAGGGTAACCAGTAAGCTTGGCCTTAGGTTGGAAAACTAGGAAATATGGAGGGTGTGCCCAAGAGTCAATAGAGACCATCACATCCTCCATAATCCCCTCAGGGATCACTATGGAGCAGTCTACAAGTTATAGGACTATTGCGGTCTTTCTCAATGAGCCCTGGATGTTGATCTTGAGCATGGTGTCCTTGGTCATCACATTAATGGCGGCCCCAAGATTAATCGAAGTGTGTGGGACAATGGTGTCATTGATGTGCACATCTACTATAGGGCTTCCAGGGTCCAAGTACTTTGGACAGATTACCTACCCTAGCATTAAGTTGGACAGTTGTCTAATGACATTAATAGTAGGGGCATCTCTTCTTTTCCTCTCTAGATGCTTGAAGCACTTCTCCTCGATTAACATTTGTAAATAGGCACATCTTTTATATATTGGAGAAGTGGAATTTTGACACATAGATTTTTCAATTCTCTGAGAAGTTCAGTCTCTTCTAGGGTAGGCTAGAGTGGTTGGGTTAATCTCTCAAGAAAGGGTGGTGGATTTACTTTAGGCATGCTTTCCTCTCTTTCTTCTGTAACCTCCCTAGGTGGAGGTAGAGGTTGGTTGTCTGAGAGTACTCTACCAGATCTCAGGTTGATTTCCTGAATTTCCACAACATAAGCTAGATAGGATGTCTCTCCATTATATACTAGTTGTACATGTTTATTGTTTGGGTTTGGATTTGGCTGGGTAGGCATCTGGGGTTGTTTAAGCGGAGAAGGGCATAAAAGCTGTGGTTGAGCAAGTGGTGAAGCCAATAAAGCTAGAGCATTGTTGTATGGGGTATCCACCCTTGGGGCAATGAATTCCACGGAGGTTGTGGTATAGCATATGGTTGAAATGACTGGCTGATTAGTTGGGAATGATACTGAGGTGCAAAGGACCAAGGAGGAGGTGTAGACCAGGAAGGATAAATAGTGGGGCCTTAAGAGGAAATGGATGTGGTCTGGTTGGGGTTGTAATATGCATGGAATGACCCTTGCATGCCCTGTTGGTATGGCCTAGGTCTATCATGTCTCCTTTGGTTTATATAGCAGAGCCATTCGGTTACCCCTTCAGCTCCTTGATATACAAATTTTAGTCTAGGTAGAGAAGGGCACTTGTATGTGTAGTGGTTTTCTTCACAAACAGAGTAGACTTCAATCGAATTCAATGGACATTGATTCCTAGGGTGCCTCTTGCTACACCTAGGGTGGAAATGGCTAAGGCTCTCTATGATTCCTCCTGTTTTCTCTTAATGTGCATAGTGTCCATTTATAAGGGCAGGCTTTTGCAGCATCTCACTCTTGAAATCCTCCTGCATGTTTCCAACTTCACCCTTGATGTATGCATTGGAAGAGGATGGACTAACCATAGGTTGACTACCCCTACCCTTTTTCCTAGTTACCCTAGAATGGTTTCTAAAGATAGTCTTGATACCCTCATAGGGTAGCTGGTAGATGTCCCCTCCTGCTAAAAATTTTAGGGTATCTAGAAGATCTTCCCTTACTCCTCTAAGCATGACTAGCTTCAGCGACTTAGGTTCAAGTGTGCACCTAGCCCTTTTGTAGCTAACCTGGAATCTTTCTTCATAATCCTCTAGGGATTCATCATGCCCTAATCTCATCCTAAAAATTTCCTCTTTAGTGTCTTTAGACCTACAGTAGTCTTGATACTTGTTGTTGAAGGCTTGCCGCATTTGAGCCCAAGTGGTGATGCTATCCCCAGATAAACCCATGAAGCAGCACAAAGCTACATCGAGTGGATGGGAATATTTTCAACTTCTGCTCATCATTGGTGTAGTCATAGGTTTGGCATATGATAGCAAATTCAAATAAGAATGTGTCTGGATCTTTTGAGGTGAGGCCATGGAAATGAGGAATGGCAAAGGGGCTTATATTCTTCATCTTAGTATCCCCACTGGCTTCCCTGATGAGGAAGCCACCCTAAAATATTTCTCTATTCCCTCTGTCATTTCTATTTTCAGCCTTTGGATTAGTAGGAATGGGATCTTCTTCTTCTTCTTCCCCTATAGGTTCTTCAAATATTTTAGGTTTCTCACCTAAGGGATCCTCCAATTTATAGCCACCAAAGAATAGGGAAGGTTGGTTGTTTAAAGCTGTGGGGGTATTTGGAAAAAAATTCCCTAAGTTATCCTTATTCCTATGGGGAATGAAAACAAATATTGTTGTTTTGTTTTGAGTTTTTTTCAAACTTTGAAAGTGATTGCAGATTGAATGAAAACTAGCTAGTTGAATGAAATCTTACTTGCAAAATGGAAAGGAAAGTAAATAATGTAGAATGGAAAACAAACAAACTAAATTACTTTTGCAGAATTGAAACTAATAGTAGAATATTAGAAACAAGAAATGGAACAAAGAAAGAAGTAACCACATATTACTCAGTCACCTCCCCAACAACGATGCCAAAAAGTGATGAGCACCAGCATTGCAGCAAGAATGCTACAACTCCCAGGGCTCCCAACTTTACTTTATCAACTCGAGGTTCATACAAACTTGGAGGTGACATTGCTCTATACACAAGTAAAAGTGATGGTTCTGCCCTTTTGTCATTATTCAGCTGGCGAGAGACCACTAGGGTTTTTGAGGCTTGACTTCTATGGATTCAAAAGAAACTTGATTACTGAGGAGGGAAAGAGAAATCTACTCTAAGAGAAAGCTGGTCTACTACAATAAGGAAAAAGACTGAAATCCAATGATAAAATCACACCATTTTCTAACTAACTACTAAGAGACTATGCTTCAGAAAGGATGCTAAGTTAACATGTATGAAATTCCATTGTCCTAAGCATGTAAGTTCAAAACATCAAACATTACTATTGTGCATGTAAATGACTAGAATAAATCTGGTTTTCTTTTTATCTTTTTAACGGAAGAGGGTGAAAGCTAATCCCTTTTGGAAATGTGGCAGGTGTCTTAGGAATGCTGGTGGATGGTCTGGCTTCCTAGAGGATTTTCCCTCAATTTAGCCTCAAAGCAGGTCACTATAGGAAAACCTACAAGATGTCCTAAAAACCTACAGGATTCCCTGTATTTCTACTAGATAGAGCCGAAAGAAAACTGATGGGTGTTGAATGTGATGGAAGGCTTAGGGAAGGTGGGTGGTGGATGGAATGAAGCAAGAAAATTCCTAGGATCACTCTAAACTCAAAACCAAGGTTGGGAGATGGTTGGGTTTGCTCAACATGCTTGGTCCAGAAGTTTCCTTGTAAAATGATGAAATTGGTGAGGGTCTTAGTGAAAGTAAGGAATGATCATGGATGCATGAAGTTTGAAGGAGGTTGTTGGCTATGAGATCTCTCTTTACTTCTGAAACACCTAAACTGCATCAAACATTGATATTTGCCCAAAAATCATGTAAACAAGGAGAATTTCAATAAGCTAGGAAAATAGAGTTTAATGAGCTAGTTGTCTACCTCATGCATGAGGAAAACTTTTAGAATAAGATGGAATCATTGATCAGGTCTATTGTAAGGCTGAAGATGGAAGAAATGATGACTAGGTTCTACTCTTGCAACTTGATCAAATGTTGGCTTAAGTACATAAAACTGCAAATTCTATGAGAAAGTATAATTCTTTCTTTTTGGGGCTACATACGAGTCCTTTCCTCAAATCATGATTCCTGAAGGGAGAAGTGAGGCCAAAACACCTATTGACAACTTTTTTATTGTTCTTTATCTCTTCTAAACTACTGCTGAAGTAAAGTACAAATGGAAGCAAACTAATAAACAAACTAATCAAATCTATATTACTTGCAATGAAATTATTCTAAGGACAATTTAACCATGAATCTATGAAATCAATCTAAGCATATAGATACAAGAAGAGGAGCCTTTTCTGCTAGGGTTGTACCCTAACCCAAGAGCTTCAGCCCTCTAAGTTAACTTAGTACTGGATCAAGAAGAATCTCATTCTCATTATCAAAACAGAAAATTACATAACAATGTCTTCCACAAGTCTGGAGCTAAAAAATAACTAGTGTTTTAACAACAAAAATTTGAATCCTAATGAGGCTCTAAGCCTTTTTGTTTATAAAACTAAAGTCCCCAATGACTTCCTTAAATCTAAGGAGGTTGGGCTCCCAAACTCAAGACAAACTAACTCTTTGGTTGTCACTTGCTCAACTACCTTTTGATCTTCATCACATGCTTGCTTGTACTCCAACCTA
Source organism: Pinus taeda (assembly GCA_000404065.3). Taxonomy (NCBI): domain Eukaryota; kingdom Viridiplantae; phylum Streptophyta; class Pinopsida; order Pinales; family Pinaceae; genus Pinus; species Pinus taeda. Next base: position 104,340 of record APFE031126980.1, read on the forward strand.
GTGTGATTGATGGAGCTATATTCGAATGAGGGAGGAGCAAATGAGGAGGATTTACCTCCTGCAATATCTCTTCCTTGTCCCATTCGAGTTTTAGCCTTTAATCTTCCCAAAATCCCTTATTTTCTCTCACAAACCCGCATTCAATGCACATTAGTCCACTAGGCATAATATCTCACTTTGACTCATCTCATTAAAAGAAATATAATCAAAACATGTAATAAATTGTGAGAAGAGTTGATTTGACTAAGCTAGGAGGTGAATTAAGGTCCATATAGTTACCCAATGATGAGGCTCATCACTTATTATACCACCTCTCCATGGATTTGTAGGTTCATGGACATAATGGATAGCCCATGTGTAGAAAAGTAGTTAAAAAGAAATAAAGACGACCTATTTGGCAAAGGATGATGCTACCAACTTAAAATGGATTTCCATGATGACACAAAATGGCATTAGCAAAAAAGGAATGAAAGGCATGGCAAAAATGACATCAACATTGGGCAAGTACAAATGTCAATAGGACATAGGCCTTTCGATATGGATACTTTGATATATGTGCTATGATTTTGGATGATGTCCTAGAATGAGGACACAAAGTTTCTAGAATGAATTCCATGGTTGTACCTGTTGTTCCATATGATTTCAGATGTCCAATCTCACTTGATTTGATGATAGAAGTAGTCATTGTTTTTATTGGCCAAACATATGAGCTAGTACCCATTACCAGATAGATAAAGAAGGAGATTCTAGTTTTCTCGAGAATGGGTTGAAGCTTTTGCCAAAAATCTTATAGTAGACCATGCTCTCCATGGCCTTATTCAGTATTGTGATGCACATAATAACCCCTTTAAAAAACCCTAAAACAACAATAAACATTCTTTAATGGAAAGAATCATGAGTATCAAGGAAGCTTTAGAAGTTGTAATGACTGCAACATTCCTTATCGAAAAACTTGCTACAGCTTTTGAAGAGAAAAGTAAGGTTGCTTGTGAACTCGAACTACATTCTAAATACACCATGACCAATAGAGCTTGCATGGAAGAGATAGGAGCCATTCCTTTGCTTGTATCACTGCTAACTTCATACGATCACAAAGCTTAAGAAAATGTTGTAACTATGCTCCTAAATTTATGTCTTAATGAGAGGAATTAAGATAAGGTAATGCAATCTGGTGCATACAGCCGATCATCAATGTTCTAAAAAATAGATGTAGTTTTCGTCATCTTTTCCTCCGTTGGTGAATACAAGATATTAATTGGAAAGAGGCTTGATGTCATTCCATCCTTTATCATTCATAGTGGGGAAACTTCAAGAACTCTGCAAACAGTGTTCTCATATGATCCTGAAAGTTTATTCAATAGAGTGCTCTAACAGTTGGATATTTTGGTACACTTTTGCATTCTTTTTGTCAATTTTTAAGAAGAATTATTGTTCTTCTATGTTAAGCACCTACCATAAATTCATGAAGGTGCTCACCTTTTATTGGCATAGTATATTCATTCAGTTTGGTAAGAAAGAATGAAAAGAAATTTAAGCATTATCTTGTTTAGACATGGTAATAACTTGACCTTTTTAATTTGTAAACACAAGTGGCAAAACTCAAACTCTATCTATCTTCAAAGCCTTGGATAAGTTCAAGTGGAGGGCATGTAGATCAAAACTAGTTAAAATGGTAAAAAAATGTAGGTATGAAATAGTTTGAACATACCCCGGACCGCTACGAGGATATGGAATAGATATTAGAATAACAAAATCATGCGAATGAATTCAGTTTGTGTGCATGGATTACAAGAACGCTTATCCATTCATTGTAAAATTCTCTACCAGGAAGCTTAATCTACTAATGCCCTAAAACCCTAAACCATAGATTTCCTTAGGGTAAAGAAACAAAGAATTATTTGGAAAACAAGTTCATGAATGGGGAAGAGAGATACCTTTTCCTTGAAGTGTAGTTGGATGAGATAGAGGATGAACTAAACAAACTCGACCTCACATGGCAGTGGACTATGTTACAGAGCATCTGGAAGCCACACCAACCTCGGAGATACAACTAAGTGAATTGAAAGTAACTCCCAAAATAAAAACTCAGATTTTACGTAGATGTGAATGCACTGGATTAATCTCCACCAAGCACTCTATAAAAAAAATAATATTACAAGGATTTAGCATTTCACACACCCAAAAAAAAAAAAAAGTTCCATGAATCCTCATGTGTGAGTTTCATACTGTTGCATGCCCGCAATACCCTTGTAGAAAGCCTTTGTAATTCCAGATAATCTATCCCATTGAGACATATATTCATTTAGAACACATGGACTTCTATGTAGCTTGAAGTAAGAATATATTTTTGCTAAGATAATGGTAAATAATATGCATAATTATGTATGCCCAACAAAGACATGATAACATGATAACAAAGTGTACAACTAGCAGTTCAAATGCTAACAACACGGGCAGAAGAATATGTGTATCTACCCATCATAGTATTTTTACCATCATACAAGAATATGTGTATCTGCCCATCATAGTATTTTTACCATCTTTGTATGAGAAGGGATATTCCTAATAGGTTTTTTTTCCATAAAATAGAAATTGAACTAAATTTCCTGAAGATTTTGTCAAAAACTGAGTTTCATTTATTATTAAGAATTTTGTTCATGAAATGTAGTCTCTAAGAGATACTAGCTCACTCGAATCCTCAATTTTTTTTTAATTAAATTTTATCTCATTCAAAAATGTTTGTTGACATAGATAAAGAGATTATGCCCTCTTTATGAAAAAAAAAAACTAGTACACCCAATTGCAAATTCACGAGAATTATGATCATCATCAGCAACGCTACTCCTTACAGATTTATGAATATTTTAGTTTATTAAATCATATTTAATTCGTTTAATGGTCTGTACCTCCAACAATAACAGTCCCCACCATCACAACCAATATTTTATTAATACTTTCTCCTTACCTACGTAAATACATGAAAGAGCTAGGTTTTATTGTCTCAAAACTTTAAGTTTCATTCCGTTAATGAAACTAGTAACAAGTTTGAAATATTCTCAATGGTAATACTATCTCGTATTAAATCTATATGTAAAACATTGTTCATACATTTGATTTTTGTGGATGAATGTCTCTTTTTGTAACTGCTCACTTCTCTTTCTGGTGGCTAAAACACTAATGAATTGAAGTCGCTTGGTAATTTGGGGTAATAAGTCATCACCATGAGAAGGAGCATGTGGATGAATCTCTAATATATGAACTATACAGCGCCATCACTCGACACCTGGACATGGGTCATGGATATGGCATACGAGGGACATACATATGGTTGAGCAACATATATACACATTTCCTACATATAGGTCGAGTACACCTCTCCCTCTACTTTATAGAAAGGAAATACTTGAAACATTGCTTAGGCTTCGCGTGCAAAGAAGAGCTTGCTTAGTGGGTTTGTCTGGATTTGTTGGCTATAGGGAGAATCTAGCACCCCTATAAATAGAAGGCCAGGTTCATTAAGTTTGAATTCCCATCCCTGTACACCACGTTCATAGAGAATAATTTACCAATTTGGGTTCCTTCCAAATATTCTTAATGGAAATAATGTCTCTTATTAAATCTATATGTAAAACATTGTTCATACATTTCATTTTTGTGGATGAATGTTCTCAAACTCGGTTCTCTTGAATGATTATTATATTTTTTTAACAGAATTCATTTTTACTCCCTATTTTTCACCAGATCAACCTCAAAAATTTGCAAATGTCCATAAAGTATTCAGAGCCGGCAACATGATGAAGATTTTGAATGAATTGCATCCACACCAGCGTGAAGATGTGGTTAACTCCTTAACATATGAAGCAAATGCTCGACTACAGGATTCAATCTTTTTTTTTCAAGTAGAAAAAATGCTTCCTTCTAAATTGCAAATGAGTTATTTCCATGTAAACTGTAGAATCTAGTCTACAAATGCATGGAACTTACTTTCCTCCTTAGCGTATGAGGAAAATGCTCGACTACAGATCTAGTTTACGGATGCGTGGGAGTTATTTTCCTCCTTAGCATATGAGGAAAATGCTCAACCGCAGATCTAGTCTTGTTAGCATATGAGGCAAATGCTTGACTACAGATCCAGTCTACAGATTTGTGGGAGTTATTTTCATCTTACAACACTAGCTTAAGCAATCATAGGTTGATTTAAGCAATGTTCGCTCAGAGATCTTTAAATAGATAAATGTAGGGATCACCAACCCTTTACTTGCAGGCCCTACTTCAAACCTAGGTATCGGTATGGGATTACTGGGAACTTCACGAGAGAACTTTTCTAGGGACAAAATGATGGTCGCAGATCACATACTAAATAGTTTTCTTAAGTGCGTTTTGATATTAGCACACACAACCCAAATTCTTGCATTCATAATGAGTATATAACATACAGAAAATCGAAATAATTAGGAAAAAGGCACTAGACATCAAGTCCATCTCCGTAGACAAAGGTAGAAGCATAGCTTACCTTACATGTGCTGAATTCACGCTTACGATATTTGGGATTTTATGCAAAAAGGCTAGCATACAACATCGGTGTGTAAGAAACAGTGGCCACGTACTTTATACAGAGAATTCTGAAAGGAATTTTTGATTGATCAACCATGGGTGCTACTATCAATTTGGTCTCACCCAACCTCCTACAATGCCTTCATGCCCTTTCTATTAGACACCCATCTGGCATACTTTCATCACTTGAATCAGATAAAGAGTGTCTAGAGTCCACAGGAGGTGAGAGGACTGAACAATCTAGGGCTTCAAAGGTATCTTCAGACGTATCCTCTGAGGAATCATGTGATGATTCAAAAAGAGTGAAATCACTGATTCTAGAACACAGGAAATTGTTCGCATCCTCTTCGACCTCTATTGTCGTTGGAAGAGAAGTGAAATTGTATTAATATCCAAGAAAGAAAAGGAAATGACAAACCACTAGAATATTGATTATCTATGCTTGAAATCGATGAGAGGCATTCAAGACAAGCCTTGTATTCATTGCGAGCCATCTAGTTAGTTGGCCTCTTTGCTCATTGGCAGCATGCAAAACATCAAAAGAGCTCAACATAAAAAAAGGTCTTTTATAAACCCCTCCTCCAAACTTAGATATCCGTTAAGTCTTTGTTGAGTTCAGTCAAAATCTTGTTAACTTTTTAGGGCAAAAGAATATTTTTTTAAATTTATTTTTGGTTTGGTTTAGTTAAATGTTGTTTCGGGGTAATTTAATTTTCAATTTTTTAAAGAATATTTTGATTTTCAATAATTAATTCATTTTTTATATTATTTTTTAAATATTTCCATTAATAAAAACAATTTTATTGTAAGTTTTTAATTAAAATGTTTTTTAATATTTATCAAGAAAATTAAAGTGGTCCTTGGATGGAGTATATTGCCAAATTGTTTAATGTTCATGTATTTGAAGGATATTGCCAATTGTGTTTGGCATTCAAATTAATGTAATAGAATGAAATATTATTAACCTCCTAGGAGCACAAGAGGCTATGATTATGTGACACCAATGATGAGAAATATTATTAGATTATGCCAAAATAGATCAATTAATATGCAAACAAATCAAAAGGTTAGGCATCCTTACTCACCTACAATGTCGTGATAATCCTATAAAATATGACAAATGTATTCACATCTCCACATTTACATATAACAAAAGGAAATGAGAAAAATGCGGAAAATATATATCTAACTAGGATATAAAAATGTCTTTGGTATTTGGTAGAAGGATATCAATCTCACTCCTCACAGATATAATTCAAGCATTCCTTTGAGGTGATAATTTAAGGATATGGTCAAACAAACTGTGAAAAATGTATGATTCTCACCACTCAAATAAGCATGTAAGTGCAACATGCCACAATACGCTTGAATATAATCCTTTCATTGCTTATAGTCTTTGGTAATAGAATGCAACTCATTGTTATAGGTTTGGCATCTACGAAAACGATCATAAAGTGTATGTCTATGATATACCATCAAATGTTTGTGACCTGTGCGAACGACATCAATGACATGAATGATTAGCTCATATTAGGGTCCCTATTTTGTAGCCATTTATCAACAAAAGCTACTTCCGCAATGGGATAGAAGTGAAAACTGATAGTTGCAAAGCTAGGAAAAATGGCGTTAGAGGTAATATTGTTTCCATAAATAAGAGAACCAAAAATAGGCTCATGAACACCACCAATATCTATTGGAAGTTCTACAATGAAATGAATACAAAAGTTGTGTTCAATAGGATATGGATCATCAAGATTTTGAACCATCTAATGTAAATATTGTTTTTAGTGCTAGTTATCTAGTCACAAAAAAAAACTTATTAATTTGTGCTTTGGGATACCCCGGGGATTCAATATAAGTAATACAAAATGAAAGGATTTATTGCTAAGGTGATTGGTTCCATATCAATAACCATTGTGTTTAGCTCAAACATTTTAATAAAGCTATAGTGATATCCTTTCACATCCTTATATTGTAGCACCCCAAGGCATCTATTTTCTATCATGTATGAGAATTCAAATAAAGCGAGATAAATAGTAGTTTTAAAATTTTCCACACAACTAAGGTATTACTCTTGAAATGCTAGTTGATTATCAACTTTACTAGTTCACTTTTAGGAGTCAACAATGGTCATCACAATTAATGCGGGCAAGAAATTATAGATATATTTATATACTTATTTTAAAATTTTTCATAATTATTAAAGAGTAAATAAGGTATAAATATATTTATAGGTGTTTTTGTTTTATTTTTTATTTTTTCAATGTTAAATTAAGTGTGAATCTAATATTGAGGAAGATTGTTTCTTTTACTAGTCTCCATAATGTATTCTTCTCTTTGCAAGTATTCTTCATAATGTATTTGACTCAGTTGTAAACCTTTGAATTTAATTCCTTGTGAATGTGATCAAATGATATAACTTTGAAGGTTCTAATCAACTCCATAACTCTAATAATGTACTGATCCAATAAAGAAATGTTCAAGGAAGTATAATTTTTCAGCCAATTTATAACAACCTTTGAATCCCTTATCACTTGTAAGTTCAGATTGTTGAATTGACATAAGTAAAATGACTAACATAAATGACTAATTTATATTATTGCAGTATTTTTTAAGTACTTGTATTTTCGTTCTGAAACTAAATTATTCATTCACATTAGTCATTTTTTGTTGCATTACTTATTATCTGATTGTATATTTTAACCCGAGACTAAATTAGTCACTTATGTTAGTCATTTTTAGTTGGGTCACTTAAGATTGCTCATTTTTTGTAGTATTTCACTTGGAAAATTTGTGGTTACTAACTTTTTTAGTCACCTAGTCACTAATTTCATCATTTTCTACTAGTGTTTGCTGGGTGCAATAGGTTAAATGTCCAACTTAGCAATGTGTGTTCTACTATAGTATTGATTCAAACGGTGTGATTAACATAATTCTTTTCCTATCATTTACTTCTTTTTAAATCTAATATTGTCTTTCAAGCAATACATTTTATTTCTTATCAAATTAAATTGATAGTGTAGAGCCCAATCATATAGAACCAATGTTAACTATTGGTAGTTGCTTGCATATATTTTGCAAATTGCCTTGAAACAAAAATCATTCCTTGGATTGATAGTTAGTCTTCAGGTGATTAGTTCCTTCTTTATTAAGAAATTAATTTCCCCAACAATGGCTTAGATATAAATGTAGTGGGCATTAACGAGGTTGATCATCACGAGTACCTTCACAACATCGCTTTTCTTATCCCTCAAAGACAATGGGTAGTACCAGAACGATGAAAATATGTGATTCAGATACAAAGTCACATTTCACAAAGTCTTGATAAATTTCATCAGTCCTGTATGGCCATGGTGAAGCGGATTCATGTCCTTTGTTTCTGCTGAAGCCGGTATAACAACAATTACAATAAAATAAAAAGTAGCAGTGGACAGATTTATGGTGATTCGACCTTGAGACATACTCATAGAGGACATATATTGAAGTTTCTGGCTCTACTTTGCTTGCTTCAAGGAGAGTGAGGAGATTATCATTGAAAGGCCATGCGTAAATTCTAGAAGGAGAATCAGTTGGAAGTTGCTTCATTTCTTTCTGTTGAGTCAAGCTCTTTTTGTCTGTTGTGAGACAGACTACTACTAGAACCTTAAATGCATATGCCTTTTGATAATTAAAGCCTAAAATAAATTTCTTAATCGAACCTCTCCTCTCAAGCTACTAGTGAACATTGCATACAATGCTGACGTTGTGCTTTTAGATTTGGAGCCACGGTGGTAGTAGCGGGGAATGTTAGCCTAAGAAATCCTAAAACCCAAAGTTCAACTATGTAAAAATTCAAAACTTTTGAAGTTTTTCTTATGTACGGTTAAGATTAATACTCAAATATACTCCAGCATGAAGACTATATATCACCATTATCGCAGTGACATAATAATATATTTTTCACCACTTTAAAATAAGACAAATTTTAATCGTTCATTATGATTCTAATTATGATTAATGATTATTTATTATATACAATAAAGATGTGAAAGAAATGACCGATAAGAACTAAAAGTGGTAAAAATTAATAATGAAGCGAGACTAGGAAAAAAGATGTAGGCTCACTTGTTTTCAATTTGATTTTTGAACCCTTTTATTGCTCTTGGCAAAGGGGAATTAATGAATAAAATATATTATTATTTACTAGATATATAATGAAAATTTAATTAATGTATCAATATTAAAGGTTTGAAATAATAAGAATTTAATATTTATGAAATATTTTTTATTAATAGATTAACAATAGAGGATTAAGTATACTTTTTTAAAGGTAGTTATGCTTTTCAATATAATTTTAAAAAATGTTTTCAGTATGTCTTAGATAGACGATAAAAGTTCGGATGTTATTGCCAAAAGAACTTAGACATCTCCATGTATTTTAGTATCAAGCTAATAAAATGTTTATTATAAAAAATTCAGTTCTTTCATTGCTTTATATTTATATATTATATAGTATATAATACTAATAATATAAAAAAGTTAATATATTAGTAAATATAATTAGTATTATATTATTCAACGTAGCTAGCTTAAATATTTTTGATTTATTATATTTATATTGTTCCATTTGAATTTTTTTTGTTATAAATATAATTTTTAAATACATGTCTCTCAAATTTCTTTACTTAATTCCATTATATTTCATATTGCAATATTGGAAGTATTTATTTAAAATACGGGTTTACTTAATGTTCTTTATTTAAAATATTTTATTTATGACTCTTTGACCATTATTTAAATATTTATTTCAAAATTTAAGGACAAATTGTGAGAGGGGCAAAAGAAACTAAGGTATTAGAAGGAGGGGAATGGTGTTGCTATATCCCCAAAATACCATGGAATAAAATAATTTGCTAGTTTTGTGATACTAACGAGGTTGAAGATGAAAAGAACTTTATCTTGGATTGCCTGACTCTCACATTGATTCATATTTTTAAAACATCTACCACACTATCAACCTCTGCCATACTGCGAACCTTCTGTACTCTCACATCCATTCATATTTTTAGAACATCTACCACACTACCAACCTCTACATGCTATCAACCTTCTTGACTTGTTCAGTTAACAAAACTATAGGGATATAGGAACTCTTCTCTCCTTCTCTTCAATCATAGAAAAAAATAACTATATGGATATATGAACTATTCTCTCCCTTCTCCTCGATCATAGAAAAAAATAGCTATGAGGATATAGGAACTCTTCTCTCGCTTCTTTTGGATCACAAAGAATTCATAGTGAGTATTATTATATATATAATAGTATATATATATATATATTATTATATATTATTAATTTATATGTATATATATAGGTATATATATATGTCTCACTTAATCTTCTTTATTTACTTAAGTTCAGAGATACACCGTCGATTTTATCGCAACGGATGTTAATCATTATCCATCATTTAAAAGTTTAATAAAAAACTACACATCTGTTATTAAAAAATACTTCAGCGTTTTAATTCAACTAATTTTTTATTTAAATAAATATAGAAATATTTATCTATATCAACATTAGTTTCAAAAATATATTTAAATATTTTATATCAAGCTTACATTAATTATTTTCAAAAATAAAATAATTACGAACATCACATCTGTTATTCTGAATTCTAATGGGTGAGAGTAGAGCACAAAACTAATTGGCTAAGGAACAATGTTTTGTATAGATGGTTTTTTATTATTAGATAAATTTCATCAGATAATAGATGGTTTTTGACCCCTAGTATTAGTGATTTACAGATCATGATATTACATGCAATGATTTGTATATAAAGCATGGAGATGAATAATGAATGTAAAATGTACTTTTTCACTTCATGTAACCACACAGTAATCAAAGTTTCTTAATTGGTTCCCACGGCATTTTTAGTCCTAACCTGAGGCCAATTTTATTCTCATAAAATACTACTTTTTTATTCTGACAAATTTTACTATACCTCTCCATTTAATAGTTAAACAACATCGTTAAGACTAAGTATTAATGAAGTTGAACATTACAATGCATCTGGGTTATACACATTATTTGATAACATTGAAAATAACTAGTTTACTAATAGGCATTATAGATATGTTTATCGTTAAATGTTGATAGGTTAATTATCCAATAGTAAACATATAACATTAACAAACTATATATTTATGTCGTAAGGCGTTTCCATTTGAAATGAATTGCCCCATCCACTGCTGTGTCCTATTGTTGACCATGGATTTGTGGTGTTAGATGATTGAATGAAGTGTAATCGTTGATCCAACACTGATCCAAAACTGAATGGTTAATGAGGAAGCAGGACAGACGCATCGCCAACGAGCCATTCGTTTTGCAGCTAACATGTGCTTGTTATAACCATGGTGCAGCAACCAGAGACCCGAAAAAGATACCCGCAATCTATACTTAATGCAGATCTGGCTACCTTGCCCTGTGCAAACCTACCAGTCCATGATCTACACCAAAATGCCCAAGGATCTACCATCCCTGCTACTTCACCAATATAAATCTCACGATAGCTCGATTTTTATGTCTATGCTGCCGTGCCCTTTTCTCAAGTGAATGAATTTGTTACGGGATTCCAATCCGAGTCTCTGCTTAGTTGTGTTCATTTCTTCACTGCAACACTAATTCCATTTGGAACTCGCAGTTCATCCTCAGTCAGATCATTTGGCTCCTTTCTTGGGTAAGAAATGTGAAGAAATCCGTGGAAATTCCAATCATTGCCTCATCCTTGAAATTGCTTACCTACAATCCATTAGTACGACATTACAACATTGCGCTGATAGCCGATAAGTTGGTAGTATGTGATTAGTGGGGAAGATTAAATGAAGTCATGGATTATGGAATTTTTTGTGCTAATTTTGGATGTATACATTTCTGAAATTGAAATTGATAGTGATGTTTCTTGTCACAGTTTGGTGTGTGGATTAGTCTGCATTTTATCACAATGAGCTGGTATTCTTGGTGGACAGGTTCCCTTGACACTCATGGGGTAAGTGTTTTAGTTTATAATTGCACATTTATTTTATGTCGATTTAATGGTCCTTTAAAGTCTGATAAATTTGGGGTTACTGGTTCTTTGGGGTTTTAGTATTCTCTCTTCACTATAATACAGTTCTTTTTAGAGAAATTAATGAAAAGCAGCATTGCAATAATCTTTCTTCTTGTTTTTCCTCTATGGATTGCTTTTCGTACTTTTATTATTAAATTATTACATGGATTGCAGATATGTTTTCACTTCTCAGACAAAGTTCTACAAGCAAATGCCATTTTCTTTCTCCCTGGTCCCCTGGTGATCGGTGAAGGGTTTCGAGACGCATAGGACTAAAATAAAATATCTCTTAGAAAAGAGATATAACCATGGTGCAGCAACCAAAGACCCAAAAAGAATACCCGCAATGTATACTTAACGCAGATCCGGCTACCTTGCCCTGTGCAAACCTACCAGTCCATGATCTACACCAAAATGCCCAAGGATCTACAATCCCTACTGCTTCACCCATATAAATCTCACGATAGCTTGATTTTTATGTCTGTGTTGCCGCACCCTTTGCTCAAGTGAATGAATTTGTTGCAGGATTCCAATCCGAGTCTCTGCTCAGCTGTGTTCATTTCTTCACTGCAACGTTAATTCCATTTGGAACTTGCAGCTCATCCTCAGTCAGGTCATTTGGCTCCTTTCTTGGGTAAGAAATGTGAAGAAATCCGTGGAAATTCCAATCATTGCCTCATTTGTGAAATTGCTTACCTACAATCCATTAGTATGGCATTACAGCACTACGTTGATAGCCGATAAGTTGGTAGTATGTGATTAGTGGGGAAGATTAAATGAAGTCATGGATTATGGAATTTTTTGTGCTAATTTTGGATGTATACATTTCTGAAATTGAAATTGATAGTGATGTTTCTTGTCACAGTTTGGTGTGTGGATTAGTGTGCATTTTATCACAATGAGCTGGTATTCTTGGTGGATAGGTTTCCTTGGCACTCGCTGGATAAGTGTTTTAGTTTATAATTGCACATTTATTTTATGTCGATTTAATGGTCCTTTAAAGTCTGATAAATTTGGGGTTACTAGTTCTTTGGGGTTTTAGTATTCTTTCTTCACTATAATACAGTTATTTTTAGGGAAATTAATGAAAAGCAGCATTGCAGTAATCTTTCTTCTTGTTTTGCCTCTGTGGATTGCTCTTCGTACTTTTATTATTAAATTATTACATGGATTGCAGATATGTTTTCACTTCTCAGAAAAAGTTCTACAAGCAAATGCCATTTTCTTTCTCCCTGGTCTCCTGGTGATCGGTGAAGGGTTTCAATACACATAGGACTAAAATAAAATATCTCTCACACAGCTGAAAAAATATTCACTAATGATAATGTGCTTCTTTCCTTTCCTGTAATTCTTATGATTCTTAGTTTAGGTTTATTACACCGTTATAGCTAAAGACTACTCTCTTTTTTCTTCTGTAATTATTTAGGATTTTAGGGTTAGGTTAGTGCATTGAAAGAGCCATTTCTATACATGGTGCGGCTGGGTTTAGGGTCCATTGAATATCGACATTAGCACAGACTCCTGTAAGGCAAGCTTAATATCCATGCCAGGTTGCATATGTTGAGTTCACACAAATTGAGGTGGTCTATAAGGTCAGGGTGAAGGATTCATCAACACTTGTTGTGTTTATAGGTGAGTGGATTTGAAAGTAGATTGCATTGAATACTGACATTAACACATCCATCTAAACCTGAGCACGAATTGAGCTGCTCTGCTGGGTGAGGATAAATGATTTATCGAACATTTATTGAGGTGCTGGTCTGGGCTAAGTTAATGAATTGATCAAACACTTTCTTTTAATATATAGGTGCATTCAACATATAGTGCACTGAATATGAACATTAACATAGATCCATTTAAACCTAGTCTGATATGTATAGCGGGTTTATGGAGTTGCTAGGAGGCCTAAGCCATATTGGTCTCCAGATAGTCCAATGGAATACATTCAATGTGATGTTTTAGATAGAGAGAAAACTTTAGAAAACATCTCATCATTGAAGGATGCCACTCATCTCTTTTGGGTTGTTTGGGTTAGCAGAGAGACAGAGGAGGAGAACTGTGAGGACAATGGAAGAATGTTGAGTAATGTGTTGGATGCCCTCCTACCGAATGCATAGAATTTACAACACATATGTCTTCAGACTGGAGGGAAACACTACATTGGTCCATTTGATGCAGTGGACATGAATCGTAAATATCAATCTCATGAAGCACCCTTTCACGAAGAGCTACCTAGGCTACCTGTGCCCAATTTCTACTACACTCTCAAGGATATTGTATTTTAGGCTGCAAAGAAGAAAGAAGGATTAACTTGGACCATCACCATCCGACACACATATTTGGATTCTCTCCTTGGAGCTTGATGAATGTTTTAGGCACACTTTGTGTTTACGCTTCCATTTGCAAACATGAGGGGTTGCCTTTCAAGTACCCAGGAAACATAATTTCGCGGGAACAGTTTATGGATGCATCTGATGTGGAATTAATTATAGAACAAGAAATTTAGGCTGCCACAGATCCGTATGCCAAGAAGCAGGCCTTGAATTGTGCTAATGGAGATGTGTATAAATGGAAACACCTCTGGGGAATACTCGCAGAGAAATTTGATATGGAACCCTTACCATATGAGGGTGAACGCTTCAGTTCGGCTGAGGTGATGAAAGACAAAAATATGGTTTGGGATGCCATTGTCAATGAAAATAAGCTCCGCCCAGCAAAGATCGAAGAAGTTGGAAACTGGTGGTTTGCAGATTTAATACTAAATCCACCTTGGGGAGCTGTACGTAGCATGAATAAGAGTAAAGAGTATGCTTTCTTTGCATTTCGAAACACAGAAACTTCCATGGGGCAATGGATTGACAAAATCAGGTCATCTAATATTGTTCCCTAGGTTTGATCGATCCCATTGTCTTGAATTAAAACCAAGCGGAGGGCTTACTTCACCGTTCATTTAGAACTTGCTTTTATGATTCAACTTTTAAATTGTACAGTGGAGGATTCAGGATATTTATGCTATATTTTGAAAGTTCTAGTTGGAGGTGTTGATAATAATAGAGCATACTTCCAGAGGAACGTATTTTTGTCAGGTCGAAGTATAGTTTGTGAGACTCGTTTGAAAATTGCTTGATATTTGGTGTGTTGTAACTTTGAAATGGAATTCCAAAAAGAGCTGAATCTTGAGTCTATTATTTCATCCAATTTTTCAAGCCATTTAGTTCTGTTACTAAAATCGAGCATTGGCAATCGCCATCTTACAGGATCGTTGATGTGTATCATCTTAATCTTTATCAAATTGTGTTGCAAATTCAAGTTGATTCTATTATTTCATCCAATTTTTCAAGCCATTTACTTCTCGTACTAATATCGAGCATTGATAATCGCCATCTTATAGGATCGTTGATGTGTATCGTCGTAATCTTTATCAAATTGTGTAGGCTGTCAACATTGAGCATCTAGAGAAATTAGTGCAAATTCAAGTTGAGGTATCATGGTTATCTACCAAATACTCTTTGTTCTTTGTGTACAGTGGAGGATATAGAGTATTTCTTGAAACCACTAATGTTTACTCTAAATATGTTACTTTGATTTCATATTTCTGGATTCCTGTTTTGATATATTTCCTGATTACTTTATTATCAATGAACGAACATATGCAGTCATTAGAATATAGGCTTATACAATATAATTAAACTATTTCATCACCATAAATTATAAATTTAAAATGCACACTTGAACTTGCAAAAAGATTTGAACAAACTGGAAAGTAATATAATCCATAACAAAAGAACATTAATTCAGCATAATCACAAGTTATGAACACTTCATTTCTAGGAAGTATCTACTAATTGATTGTCAAAAAGGTACACTACACCAAACCATAGGCTCCTTGTTGCACCAGCTGCCATTGCAATAGAGGCCAACCCATAAGCTAAAACTATGAATCCACAAGGATGATTTACCTATGGTTAGCTTTAACTCTCTTCACATAGCTCAATTTCTCTGCTCACAAACAATTTGTCATCTACAACAGTCCCAATCCATAGTAATTTTTCCTGTTAGCTTGTAATCCAAGGAATGGGGTCAGTTTTACTAATCAATAATCCATTAGGCTAATCCACTTTCATTCCGGGCTCCAACATAGCATGGCCAAGAATTTTCACAGTTGGAATTCCAAATATTTTGAGTTGTAGAAAACTTTCAAAATGATAACAATCATCATTACAAATAGTCTTCATTACATTTATAAATATTACACTATAACTAACATACCAAGTGCCCAAGGGTTTCTCAAAACTCTGAATCTATTTATGCATTTCAAGCAACAAGAGATAACAGTCTCACCAAGAATTGTATCATTGAATCCTGGTGAAAAAAGAAAAAAACATAAAACAATTAAAGTTCACCTTTATATTAATATTCAATGTTTAGATTACAACTTATGTTTGTTCATCTTATAGTAATTACAATTTACAGAATTAGCTTCCCTACTTATAACTGTTCCTTTTATTGATTTCAGTAATACAAACAATAAAATGTACTTTTCAATTTTGAAAAATCCTCTTGAAATTTGATTTAAAGACTAAGGTTTATGAATCATGTATCAATAAAGTCCTATTGTGCAGATAATGGATGTTTTTCCTATGGACATTTCATTTGTTGTCAGGACTCGAGATGTCAATCTATGAAAGCCAACGTGCTAGTAAATTTGATGTCAAATTTTAGACATTTTCTCTATGTGAGTGAAGTCATTTCCTTGAATTTGGTTTTCATGCACAGAATTCTGTTGTGATAAAAAACAATTATCCTATTTTTGAAAGTGCCCTTTGCTTAGACAGAGGAACTTAATAGACCAATACAATTGATCCATGTAATATTTCCTTTTGATCCATGTATATTTTCAAACAAACAATTGTAAATTATTATGGCATGGCTACCAATTCCGTAAAAAAGTCTTACCTAACATGTTATCCATAACTTAATAGACCAATACAATTGAGCAACAAGCTATATTTGCATGCCTTTTACTCTCCAAAAAAAAATGCCTGGCATATTGGTGGAAAAAGAGATTCCCAGTTCTCAGAAGTTCTATTGCTCGTTCAAGGATTGCTCGGCACTCTTGTTGAAGGATGTGCCTGAAGTAGGAAGCTCAACTGAGCCAGTTGTTCTTGTTATAAAAGAGTCAGAATGCCCTGAATGCATAAGGTTGTTTTGTGCTCAATGTGGTGGTAAGAATGATAAAAGGAGTTGATATTTCCTTGGATTTGGGACCTGGGAGACAACAAAGTTGTGAAAAATACATATGGCTGTAAATATTGTTTACCAAATTCCATTGTGGTTTCTCTTTAACTTGATATTTGCAATGTAGTCCTGATTCTCTTAAACAAGGGAATTGTCTATTTTTAAAGTTGCATAGATGTTGAATAATTAATGTGCATCCATTATTGAATATGTATAGTAATGTTGTATTCAAGTATGTTTACAATGTTGTGTTCAAGTGCATTCACAATTTGTTCTTATACCACAACTTCTTCATCATGAATAACTTTATTTGTTTCAAAGTGCATGCCATGAAGATTTCATTCAAGAGATACATGCTTGAACAAAAACAAACTTAAAATTTATTAAGTTCAACCCCATACCTGTTGTGGATCTTTGATAGTCAGGGTTCTTGTGAAATTTCATGAGTCAAGAAAAAGCCTCAAAGGACCTTGTGAAGTCTCTTTACTGAAATCTTTTTGAAGACTTACCTTCGTAAGTTTTGGATAATGTGATCAGGGGTGTTCTGAAGCACATATCAGATTGCATTGTAGCTACATTCTCAGTGATAACGTTAAGCGGTTCAATACAAATGTTGTTATGGGAATTGAGGTTGATTTGACACTGCTTGAATCTTTTCCAGATACTCAATTTCATGACAGTGGCTTGCATTCCTCATGTTGCTCTGTAGCCCTCTGTCTAATAATCTTAATTTCTTCATCTTTCATATGCAATTTTGATGAGACTATACTAACCGTCTCTTCTAAATTTTTATTGTGCTCCTGTTGTTTAGCAACTTACCACCAAATTTTTTTTACACAAAACATAATTATACAACCCCTACCACACCATCTACATGTGCTAAAATTAAAATACTAATGAAACCACCCAAAATATGACATGGCTTATAAAATAGTGATATCGAACCCTCTGTATTTACTGGTGTGAATATAAGATCATAATAAGAAAATATATTGTAAGGACAATGACCATTTGGAATCAATTTTTCTTAGGAAATTTTAGCTCACAGAGAATATGGTCACATTAGAGGTGTGATGGGATAGGCTGCCTTTTCCTTCTTTAGCGCACAACAGACTTCACATTGTCAGCATGATACAGCACTCAGTTCTCCCAATTTCTGCGTCGAGGTGCTACAGTCACGGTGGCCCCAATTTTAATGAGCTGTAACTATGTTAGGAGACACCCAGAAATGCATTTCCCCACCTGTAAATAACATCAGAGTATAACACTTCATTTCATGTTTTTCAAAAAAAGAGGATATAACCACCCAAAATACCACATGGCTTCTAAAATAGTGATATCAAACCCTTTGTATTTACTGGTGTGAATTTAAGATCATAATATGAAAATATATTGTAAGGACAGTGACCATTTGGAATCAATTTTTCTTAGGAAGTTTTAGCTCACGTAGAATATGGTTGCATTGGAGGCGTGATGGGATGGGCTGCCTTTTCCTTCTTTAGCGCACAATAGACTTCACATTGTCAACACAATCTATAGCATGATACAGCACTCAGTTCTCTCATTTTCTGTGTCGAGGTGCTACAGTCACGGTGGCCCTAATTTTAATGAGCTGTAACTATGTTAGGGGACACCCAAAAATGCATTTTTCCACCTGTAAATAACATCAAAGTACAACACTTCATTTCATTTTTTTTTCAAAAAAAAGGATATAACCACCCAAAATACCACATCGCTTATAAAATAGTGATATTGAACCCTTTGTATTTAATGGTGTGAATATAAGATCATAATATGAAAATATACTGTAAGGACAATGACCATTTGGAATCAATTTTTCTTAGGAGGTTTTAGCTCACGTAGAATATGGTCGCATTAGAGGCGTGATGGGATGGGCTGCCTTTTCCTTCTTTAGCGCACAACAGACTTCACATTGTCAGCACAATCTATAGCATGATACAACACTCAGTTCTCCCAATTTCTTCATTGAGGTGCTACAGTCACGGTGGCCCCAATTTTAATCAGCTGTAACTATGTTAGGAGACACCCAGAAATGCATTTCCCCACCTGTAAATAACATCAGAGTACAACACTTCATTTCAATTTTTTTCAAAAAAAAAAAGATATGTTGAAATTGTTTCTGTTTCGTTCTATTCTATGCCGTTGTCCTTATTTGTATCATGCTATCTCGTACAACATGAAGGACTCAAGGGATCTTAATAGCTTTGAGTTCTACTGTGCTACTGCTTATACATGTGTGTTTTCATGCAAGGTTATATCTATCCAGCACATAAAAGCCATATAAGAATAATGCTCAAGACAAATGTACATTGTATATGTGATAAATGCCATATAAGAATAATGCTTAAGGCAAATGTACATTGTATATGTGATAGCTCTCATTTCAGAAACTTTGTATGACTATTGTACCACCCATTTCATGATAACATAACATTCATTGATATCTAGTGTGTATTTCTTCTATTCAATGTCATTCACATCAAGTATAGTCTCTTTTTACTCATCCAGAGGTGATGATTTTGATTGAAGGCTAAAGATCTAAAAATAATTGTTTATAATTATAATTTCAATTCTGATCATTTTAAAATTTTGTTTCTACCTTTTTTAAATTGTTTTACAGTAATTGTATGTTTCAACGAAAACGTCATGTTTTTTTGTTCTATTTTGCATTACCCAAATTGAATTTGAAGTTTGCTTCATGAACCATTATTATTCATTCCTGATAGAGTTCTGAAGATTTCAACGCAGAATGACTCCATCCAACTACACAAGGATACATAAGTGGTAAACAAAATTAGAAGACAAAATGAGAATGTCTTTATTTGTTTTGCCTACAAATGAAAAATTAGAAATGCAGTTTTGGATCTCATTTCTCGTGCAGTCAATTTTATGTAAAGTCCATGCAAATTTCATAGCATTTGCTTAAGAAGTACCACCCAGCCATATGAATTATACAGTTTGTCAGAGCTTCATAGTGACAATGATCTGCATTTTCCATTGTGAACAAATAATGAGTAAAAATATTAAAAAATTTTATGAATAATTAAGTGAATGAAATATAAAAAATGGATCTTACTTGGGACAAGCACATATAGATTCAATACAAATTTCTCATTTTTAAATAAATTCAAACATATTAAAAAAAAAAAAATTATATAAAGAAAGATTTCTCCACTTTTCTTTAAAATATTTCTTATTGCACTGCACTAATGAGGCATGTTTCATGAAGATTATGAATCAAATTTGGAGAAGATTTACAATTGTGGAAGCATATGTTTGTGTAAAAATCAACCAATACCCAAATTCAACAATTCCAACTTCATAAATCTATCAGCCTCTCTTTGTACCTTTTGGGACAATTGCTAGTCTATATTTTATTAATGGTTAATAACACTGATTAATTTTTAGAACATTTGAAAAAAAAAAAAGATTACATATTTTTCTTCTTTACTTCTTACTTCTTTTCTAAAAGACTGTTTTGTCCTTTCCTTAGGTGAAACCTCTTCCTCAACAGGTGAATTGATTATCTCTGATTGCACTAGATCTGGAACTGCCTGATCAAAATGGGATATTAAATTAATCATTCAACCTTGAATTTTGCTTTTGTAGAGTGCATAATTCCAAATCTATTTCTAGAGGGAGAATGGAACTGCGTGATCGAAATGGAGTATTGAATTAATCATTCAACCTTGACCTCTGCTTCTGTAGAGTGAAAAATTCCAAATTTATTACTGGAGGGAGAATGTTGGTGAGACTCAAACCTATTAGAATGAGGCCTTTTGTGTTTCCTTGGAATTTGTTTGAATTTTCATCGCTATTTATTAATTTGAGAAGATGACGATGAAATAGAAAGAAGTTGAGATATTATAGTATTTGGACAATTTTTTGTAAAACACATACTTATCACAAAAATTACATTGGAAAGGAACTTGCTCATAATCTAGAACTTGAAGATGACTTGGACCCTTCAAGTCAACTAAATTACCTTTGGGAGTTTTGCTAAATACATTTCAACACAAATTTTGGCATGCTATAAGTTGTATTCCTTGGACTGTAAACTAGTAATATAGCAGGTCAAATTACTTTTGGGAGTTTTGCAAAATACATTTCTAACATAAATTTTGGCACATGAGAAATTGTGTTCCTTAGAATGTAAACTAGTAATATAGTGGGCCAATTTGTCGATAGTTTTAAAAATACCAAAAAAAAGGGGGAAGATATGAAAATTTGATCCCAGCAGGCGTAGAAAATTTCTATGTTAGGATTAAAATTCAAAGTCAAATAGACGAGAAACATTTTCCTGGAGTCTATGAAGTAAGGCTCAGATCTGAACATCAGATCTTTGTCCTCACATTCAACAAAAAGGCATGATATCACAATAAAAGAATGATATATGTTTCCACAGTACAGAGTACCAATTGTTAGAAATCCATTCTAAAATAGAAGTATAATGAAGGCAAAGGCGGATAACCTTACCCATCAACCCTTTTTCCCTTGAGAATTTTAACATTCTCATTGACCGCAGAAGAAAATTCCAAATTCAGAGAAGGAATTGTGCCAACTCCTTTTACAAAGCTACTTAGGTGAATCACTAAACCATGGAGCAGTCAAAGACCACCCAGTAAAGAACTCTTTAAATCAACAACTCTGATTTGCGGGAAAATTCTTAAAACTCGGCCATCAACCAGTAAGGACACAGCAGAAAACACAAATCAACAAAAACAAAACTCGCAAACATAATAAATCCTAAGTCATGGAAAAGGAGTCCTGGAATGAGCGGAAGGCGATAGCTGGGCTAGCAAATGGAAATTGCAAATTCCTGTAGCAGCTAACGACGACGGCTAGGATTACCCTAGCCGCTCCATCGGGCTCTTTTTTACATTTTTTGGTATAGGTGCTTATCAGATCCTCCCCAGGTTAACATGGATGTATTCTAATGGATTTTAATGATGTAGTTGGAACTGTAATTAACTTTTTTTTGTGTAATAAGTAAAATGAGAAAAGTAAGTGTCTTCATATGGCCACCTTGTTGAAGCGAGCGCAAGTAGAACAATCCTTTAACGAGACTCGTTGATTAACCTACTGGGCTATTCATTTTTCCCCTTTAATCACATCAACAACTTTTCTCCATAAACTTGTCAGCTTTAAGAGATTTCTGAGCAAAATTTCACCCTTTTTTTTAATAATTTAAATTTAAAAGAATGACAGTTATAGATGAAAATGAAAACAATTGCAGCCTGCTGCTCATAGAATCTTTTTATTGAAAAATTGTTATGCCCAGCTTACTCATACCTATTCCTATAGAATTGGCATGTATATTGCCTAAAATACTTGTTTAACCAAAAAGCTACCACAACATAACCAACACAAAAGATTACAGAGAATTTGGCGCTCGAGGGGCTTCTTCATTCGTGCCAACATAAGAGTCTGCACCGCATGCTTGACTGAGCTCATACTCACATCGAACGAGTCCATTTATTGGCCTCGAATACATCAAACTCTGCAGATGGCTTGTAGGGGTGCTGAATCTCTGAAGTCACTCCTTCGCACATGTTGGACCGAAATGAGAAGAGGTCTGAAGATTTTTCGTAATTCGGTGACCAGAGTATACAGGAAACCCAATTTGTCTCCACCCGCTTATATTTCCTCTTGTGAGCATGCATACAAGCTCCAAAAACATGCTCCCATTCATTAGATGCCAACATTTGGATGGAAGATTCAATTGCACACTGATCCCTAACACACCTTTCTGTCACTGCTTTGTATTTCCAATCTCCCTGCCATCTGGTCCATTTGCAGGATGCATTTGCCAATTCGCATTGAGCTTTATAAACATCGCATTCACATAGGACACCACACCCTGCTAGACTGGCAATGAACCATGATGGCACCTAAGTCACAGCAGCACTGAGATAGTTCTTCTTCAACCTGTGACCCCTAGAGTGCAATCTGAAACTGATGCCCTTTGTTGGCTAAATCAATAATGTAATGACTAGTGAATTAACCAGACTTCTAGCTTGCTTGACAGAGATCATCAATGCAAAACTCCAAACTCCTAATATCAGAGGAATCTGACTTGAAGGGCTAGCTAATACAATAAACCCAACACCCAAGCACTGGGCAATAAAACCACATGCAACAGTCTTCCTCATTATTATACAGTTAATAAATCCTATTGTTAGTGAGTATGAATGTTGAAGTAAAGGTATCTGCATTGTCTTTAACTCCCATTTCTCACTTGCGTACTTCAACTAACAGTCTAACACTTGAGGCAACAAGACGTACTTGTGTATATAGTAAGGTTATATCATGGGACAGGAGAGAAGGCAAAGCAGCCCTTGCTGTCATTTATATGAAATACTCTTCTTAAAATGACCGACGTACTTGTGTATATAGTAAGGTTATATCATGGGATGGGAGAGAAGACCGAGCAGCCCTCCTTGCTGTTTATATGAAATCTCTTCTTAAAATGACCCCCAAATTAGTCCCCGACTCCGCCCTTGAATTGAGACCCCCATATTGGCCCCAAAATGTTTATATCAATGTGGAAAAAGTCAAAGTCGGAATTACGGCAAGGGTCCAAAAGTTGAAAAGCTTGTTAAAAAAGTCAGCAAAATTAAAAAAACACAAAAATATTCATTTTTATTTTTTATTTTTTTTTAACATCTAGAGTATTCACAACATCAAATAAATGCATTTCCACATAAACATGTAAAGAAAGATAATATATAATATCTATATGAAGTCTGGTGCTACATCACATATCAAAATAGTGAATCAACTCTTGAATCTTGAGTTTTGTCCGAGTCTCAACTCTTAAGACAACAAATTTTTTGGGTCAACTCCCGATAAAATCGGGCATATAACGAATAAATCGCGATTTTTTTGTTATGAAAAAGTCTGCAAAAAATCGGAGGATTAAATAGTTTTGTTGAAAAAATCACAATTTTAGAATTTAATCCTGATTTTTTGCAGACTTTTTCCACATTAATTACTTTATATGAAATTTGCGATTGAATTGAGGGTTCGGCCCTTGAATCTATGATTGAATGGAGAGTTCTTAGGGCCTAAACGACTTCCATTTTGATAATATTTTTCTTTCTCGGATGAGAACTGTGTATAGGAATTTTCAAAATCTCCTATCATTGCTTGAACTCTATGAATGAGTCAATTAAGACAATTTCTTATGGAGACATTCGACAATGCACATTTCAAATTACAATGGTGGAATCCCCACCACTGTTACACATGTTATTTCCCCAAAAATCTCCTATCATTGCTTGAACTCTATGAATGAGTGTAGCAAGACTCGCTTGAACTCTACAAGACGAATTTCTTGTGGAGACGTTCGACAATGAAAATTTCAAATTACTATGGTGGAACCACTGTAACACATTTTATTCCCACTACCCTAAGCAGTTCAAGGCCTTGATAAACTGCTAGTTCCTCTTTCTCACCATTTGTGGCATGACCAAGCCTCTAGGCATAATCAAGTCCCTGATTTTCATTGATCCAATGTGATCACTGCCACCCCTGCTTCCTCTGTATAGACTTTTAGTCTTTCCAAATGGTTAGTAGTTCACTTCGACTCCTTGTAACTTAGCTTTAGTCAACTAACCAGAAACAGTTTACTCTCTTACTCCAAAATTTAATTAATTTTATTAATTATATGTAGAAGTAACAAATTTGTATATTTTGATGTTTTGTATTCTTGTCATAATTTTTAGGTCACCTTAGTACAGATTCGAAATAGTGACCATAGAGTAAACACGAATAGCTCTGTCATATATGTGTAGGTTTCATGTTTTGTGAGAGTGCCCAATCTACTTTTGCTTTTTATTTGGGATTGAATGCAAAACTATAATTTGAAATATTTGTCACAGTTAATAATATAATCCTTTTCTATCATGGTTAAGAATCTTAAGATAAGGTGTTGCATAATTAAGAAAAATAACATAAGATTTTGAGGACTGATCTGCAATTGGAGAATGGGGCATCCAATTCACCAAGGGAAAAAGTATTAATCTATTTGCTACTAGTCGCAGGATAGCTAGTTATATGCGAACAACGAAATTTTAAGTTAATACTACATTTTAGAGTAGAGTGTCAAATGGAAGTTTGTGGGGTCTGTTAAAGCCAAGTGTTGTTCTTGCCCCACCATTGTTTGAATCTGCCAAGTGACATGTTTGTTGATTCCTTAAGTAATCGCAACTTCTCTTATTTTTACTCTGTTGTGTTGTCTTAAATGTGTACCATTCAATACGGTTCCATATGTCACAAAAATGTGTATTTTTACTGTGTACTCTTGTTTTAAATGTGTACTACTCAGTACGTTTCCATATATCGCAAACACAGCTGAGAGAAAAAAGGTCTAGATTTGTGTAGATCTTCTAATTTCAGACTAATTTCTAAACTTTAATTAGGAATTTTGCAACAATGTTTATATTATCATTCACCTCCTACACATCAAATCTAAGGTCAGTATTTATATTATCAAGCACCAAGAATGGTGAAGATTACGGCAGTCTATTTTGAGGTTTCCGATACATTCCAATTTACCCATTGTAATCTCATTGTGATAACAATTAGCCAGAAGTTTAGTCCTGAAACCCAATACGACAAAGCTTAAGTTTGTCCAATAATGATTGTACATACTAGGAAAAGAACACTATTGCTTACCAGCCTTGTTGGTTTCTTAAAACTGAATAAATACCCAAATACCGTTGAATCTTATTTGGAAACTCATTGGTGCTTTGGTAGGAATTTGGAAGTCTGTCTTTACACTGGTGACGCACCAGGGATGAGTTGGTTGGAAATCTGAATATGTTTGCTTGCTGGCACCTGAAGGCAAGGTCTGGAGTTCTTTTCCCTTTGGTGATAGTAGTTAATATTGTTTGCACATATTCCCCTCAGTGATATCAGAATTAATACTGTTTACATCTTTTTTTATTACTATCACCTAAAGGCAAGGTTTGATTTCTTTTCACCTTGGTGATGGTAGCTTTATTATTGTTTTACATGCCTTCCCTGTCAGTGATGGTAGATTTATTCATCCTTCGGCTAGGGATTGAAGATCTATCCTGCTCCATAGTACTCACTTTGAATGGGGAGATACATGAACCTTGTACCTCATAAACTTGACCAATTAATGACTCTGTGGTGATCAAATTCTGGTAAGACTCTAACATAGGGTGGAGTCTGGACTCTGGAAAACATATGTATGCATGCTTTATACATTTACCATTAGTTTTAGTGCATGTTGTCAGCTAAGTTT
Source organism: Pinus taeda (assembly GCA_000404065.3). NCBI lineage: Eukaryota > Viridiplantae > Streptophyta > Pinopsida > Pinales > Pinaceae > Pinus > Pinus taeda. The sequence goes on from APFE031126980.1 coordinate 130,514, forward strand.
GCAGGTTGATACATGTTTGGTGATCTAGTTGGAGGATTTTTTGAAGTTTTACATCTTTTTATCCTTTTTTTTTCAAAAGAAAATACTTCACGGAAAACCTTCTAAGTTTTAAGTACTTTCCTATGAGCTGTGAATGGTAAATGAGGTAAACGTTGATCTTGATTCTCGACTGATTCTAGAGCGTAATATAAAGAGGATCAAGAAAGTCGAACTTGTAACCTCTCAAATTTGGGAAAAGATCTCATGTCTGGTTCATCTTGAACTAACCCCTGAGGCTCTATGTTCTTCTACTCGTAAAGCAAGCATTCACAAATTTAGCTTTTCAGGTTTTTCAATTTTCATATCTTCATTTTTTGGTTTATCAAATTATGTTAAACTGCTCTCATTGTGTTTCATCATTTTTTTTCTATTTGTCAGTGTGGCATGAATCTGTTAAACCTTTCCACTTGAATTAATAGAGTTTATAAATTGATGGACGTGTAATTGGTCATTCAACGTTTCCTTGGTTCATCATTTGACCTTGTGTTAGATATATAAATGTTTGAAACATTGAAATTTTAAGTGAAGTATATCGATGATTTCCTTGTCATTAGAATTTTACATTGTTGGAAATAATACTGAGAGGGGGGTGAATCAATATTATTTGGTCAATTATTTTCTTTTTCAAACCCAGAACATGTACGCTACTTCAGTTAGATAAAACCACGTATATATGCAACTACAGATGAGGAAACCCGCGTATACCATACAAACTTATAATTTAAAATATTCTACAGATGTTGAACATTAATCTGTGCATCAACATCATATAAATAGTAACCAGGAACAGAAAAAGAGAGCAGAAGACAATCACACACAAGAACACAAGATATAAGGTGGAAACCCAATGTGGGTGAAAACCACCTGCTGCAATATGTCTTTATCTTTTCAATTAGAAACTTCTTTTTACAATGATTATGTA
>APFE031126980.1:136616-158111 GCA_000404065.3 Pinus taeda
ATCAGGCACTTCAAAGTTAAGGCATCCACCTGGTGACTCCACTTCATTTTCAGTTGAGACTCCACTGAGGAACGAACCAATTCTACAACCAAGTAGTTCATATTCCAAAGCATTAATTAATAGTAAGATAAGGTGACCAAGTTCATGGAAGTTCTTTCATTTGATGAAGCTTTAAATGAATTCAGGGACAGTTGATCAGAATTTGAGCTTGATGAATAATTTTTCAGATTGGTGTTGTTAAAAACAGCAGGACACCCGCATAACCTTTTCCTTGATTTAGTTGTTGAAAGATATGAAAAAGAAATTGAACTTTTACATTCTCAAATTCAGTCATACAAATTTTGTGATCCTAAAGAGTTTTTTCAAAATCTTCCTCCCCCAAGTCATAAGGAAATGGTACTACCTTATGACTTACAGATTGAGGATAATCTTGCTTTCAAGGAAAAAACTGAAGAATTATTCGCAGGGTTTATTACTGAGGATGCAGCTGTTCCGTCAGATCGGGAAACCCCAGAAGAAACTGTCCCACATGATGTTTTTATTGATCCCATAGCGGACTACATTGAATTTCTTCTCACCTCAGGTTCTTTTACATACTTTTTCTGTGAGGACCAAATATATCAGCAACAGCCTTTCTATGTCACAATTTGATTATGGGGGCACCTGACCGAATAGTGCTTTCAATCTCATTAACAAATGGTCAGCCAGTTCATTTCCTTCTACAGCTACTTACGTGGCTAGACCTGCTATTTGATTTTACCTAATAGCAAAATAGGTGTTGATTAGAGTAGGTAGGTAGGATTTCAGTTTTTGGATGGCAAGCTTGTTGAAGTTGAAGCCCGAAGTGAAGGCCCTAAGCTCTTCAAGTCTGATGTCATGTTCATAAATAAGGCATCTAGCAAAGGGAATTTTGCAAGAATACGACAACAACTAAAGACTAGGGCATTCTGACCTATTGTTCTTGACTTTTCACAAGGAAAAGCCATCCCTAGGTGGAGCCACTGTTAGCCTCCTGCTGCAGCAGGTATTCATCTTTCATGATCAATATTTTTACATGCCAAATATGTCATACTTTGCATACTGCAATGTTCCATATTTTCTACACAGGCCACAGAAGTGTCCATGAGAGTGTGCTAGTAAAAGTGCCACTGCTGTGTTCCAATTTTGATGTACTATTCCATTTTTGAAGAATTTTCAGTTAAAGGGAGGTCCAAACAGTTTAATCTTGGTCTCCCTAGGTTTCAATTTCCTGTTTTAGAATATAGAGAATCACCATCTGTCCAAACAGCTTAATCTTGGTAGATTCCTAGATAGGTAGAGAAGCAAGGGTGCTCAACAGCCTAATCTGAGCCCTGGATGAAATAAGTGTGGATATAGATAGGAAGAAAATAAAAGAAAAATTCAAAAGCTGGGTCTGCAAGTCTAAATGCACCCAAACCAAAAAGAAGAAAAAATGTTAGGTAAGTAGGCTGGGTAGGTAGTTTTGAGGTTGCAGAATGTTGATTTGTGATCAATTTCATGTTTTCAAGTGTCATATCTGTTCAAGTCACAATTATCATGCAGTTGCCATTTGAAGGACTCAAGCGAGGCATGTCTAACTCCCCCTTCTTCCTCATTCCCCAAATCATTCACTATCTTCCCCAAAGAGCTCAAGATCTGCTTGATATCTCTCAGTTTCATCATTTTCATATCAATTGCCTTGGTAAGGATCTGCTTTGCCCAAGGAATATTCATACTCCCTTTATAAATCATGTTTCCCCTTAATAGCCTAAGATTCACATACTTAGCGCTTTCTCATCATGGTCATATTAACTACTAACTTTCCTATATAGCTCCCTATCTATCTCCCCATCCCCTACTAAAACTATGTTAATAACTCCCCTATATATTTATCCCTTCCCCCTGGTTGAAAAATAACCATAAGTATCCCTTGAGAATTACTAAGTTTGCCTGAAACTTAGTAAGAACCCTCATGTTGTTTACAAAAACCCTTCTCAATGCATTGGGACTCACTCCTATGCATAAAACCCATGCCCCACCCTTTCTCCTAAACCCCACATTCAAATATCTAACCCCGCGCAAATTTAACCCCAAAAACCCACTTTCCTAATGTTTTTCTCCCCCCCCCGCCGAATTAAAGAATAAAAACTGGTGCGCGGGGCCCCGTCCTTATCCTTCCACCGACTTACTTTATCTGCCAACCGTCAGATCTGCAGTGCCCGTGATCTACGGTGGGCGGGTCTTTTCCCGCCCCGACATGCCGAGGGTTAGCGCCCGAGAAATCGGTGGTTTTGCCATCGTACCCCTGCCACACGTCGCCCTCCCGGCTGTGGCGGAGCCCTCCCTGCCAATACCGCCCAGGCGTAAGAGCGGTGCACCACAAACCAAAAACCGCCCTTCCCTTGCGTGACATAAGCACCACGTCACCTACCAAGTTGCCGCCATCTCACCCCTTCCTGCCTGCGTCGGCCTGCCACTGTACTGCCACGTCATCACCCCACCGTACTGCCACGTCACCCTGCTGACGTCATCACCGTACAAGAGGGTCCCACTGCTGACGTCATGCTGACGTCATCCGTCGTACTGCTGATGTCATGCTGATGTCAGTAGCTGAAAAGAACGCACAAGTGCAAAATTGAGGCTTCGGAGGCCAAAGTGGGGAATCTTTTGATTCCTCAGCCGTTTTTGCGCCGAAAAGGGCAGAAAAGGTCCGATTTTGCAGTTTTTAGCGTATCAGAAGAAAGAGAGAGGCCCGATTCAGACATTAAAGAGTATCAGAGCAAATGTGAAGCCAAAATTCATGTCAAAGAGTATCATGATGCGGCAAAGTGTATAAGTGGGGATTTTCTCAGTGCTCGAAGTAGATAAAACATTAAAGAACCCTCCAGCAAAATCAACAAAACAATAGATGCCATTAAAGAGCTCTCAAATCACACTTATTACACATCAAACTCACATAAGATCAGTGGACCAAAGCTCAAGGCACAGTTATTGCAAAAGCACTGCACCAAGTCACAAAGGACACTACATTAACTCTTTTTGATCCAGCTACTTCTGGCACATCTCAATAGATATTTATTTTGCATTTAATTTCAGCACAAGTTTAGGTTTAAAAGCTTTTCCCATAGACCTGTTTAAGTCAGCTGTAATAAATACTTTTGGATATTTTACCTATAAAGACCGCCCTGAACAATGTAATGAGGGTTGGTTTTTGTTGGTTGGATGTTTTGCTTAAGCAGAGACTCGCACTGTATATCTGATAGTTTCTATAATCAAAGACAGCTTACGAGCTTGGAGAATGAATTGTTTACTATGTTTAATGGTTGAAGAGTGACTATGGAATTCTTGTGCTAGTACATGACCCAATAAGTGCTTCTTACCTCTGTTTTCCATTCATAAATCATTATCTAAACAGTAGAAAGAAAGATTAGCTTAGAACTTGTTTAATTGCACTCTATGCTCAATTTCTGTTGTTTCTTTATGTTTTTCATCTGTTTTAGGCATAAATATGAATTCCACATGGCTCATATTTGCCCTAATTCGCCATGTATGACAGTTATCCAGGGATTCTTAACTGCCCCTCGATAGAGCTCATTTTCCTTCCCTCTGTTAAGCTGATTGAGAGATTCTTAATTGCCTCTCATTCCTTACATTTCACTCCATCTCTTTAGCTTGAAGGTTGTTTCATGTGCAGCTACCTTGCTCCATGTTCCTCTTATGATCAAGAAAGCATACCTGCAGTCCTACTCTCTGACTCCATGCCCAATGGTTTGAAACTTATTGCTCTATGCATGCCTCTCTGCCTGAAAGCATCTTCCTTCCATCCAAACACCATCCAAACATAAGCAAAACCCATTGAACCCAATAACTAGCCTAAAATCATCATCAACAAAGCTAAATCATCAAGAAAGAGCCCTCTCTGATTGCAGGTGGGCTAGAACCTCCAATCCAAAGATTGGTTTGTGGTTACCTCGGCCGTATCCCTTCAGGAGTTTAGGGACAACCTGAGTGATAATCACTGATGCAACTGTTCGATTGTTCCAAGTTGTCCATGCATGTCCTCTATTTCTTCAAAAATTGGCTTGTATGTAAACGACTACCACATGTCACCTTCCATAGTTTGCTCTTCATCAATTTGTTCCAAAATAAATCATAAAAATATTTTATCTCTCAAAGACACTATTGCATGGAAATTTCATTAACATTTTTATTTTCTACAACATTCATGTTGCCTTCAACATTCATTGTTGCAACTTCTATGAAAAATCATTAACACATGGTGTTTCAAGCCATGTTTCAAGAAGTTTTAGTGTGAGAGATTCTCAATGAATACATCAACCTCTTTTTCAATGAAGATAAGTTATTGTAGCATATGCCGTTAATCAATGCCAACGACATGCCCGTGTTTATTTCAAAATGATTTAAAGTATCTAACATTATCTACAATATAATCTGAAAGATAACCCATCGATCATAACAAACCATAGTAGCTAGATTCATTTAATGTCTTAAAAAAAACCAATGGATGCAACTTTGCGAGGGAAAAATGACATTTCCATAGTAAATATAATCACTAGCAGAGATCTTCATTCATATATATATATATATATATATATATTTATAATGAGTATGTACTATAGAGATTTATTTATCTCAATGATTAACTTGAGATTCTTCCAGTTATGACAAAAGAGTAAAATATTTAAATACAGTATGGACTATAGAAAATAATATAATCATAGCAGAGATCTTCATTCATATTATATATATATATATATATATATATATATATATAATTATAATATACGAGTATGTACTATAGAGATTTATTTTATTTCAATGATAACTTGAGATTCTTATCCCATGCTGCATACAATTTAAGTGTATGTAAATGAAAAATTAATAGATCAATTTATTCTTAATTTTGACGGATTTGATTACCTATTCTTCTCCACTCTATGCTATTCTTCCCCACTCTATACCTTCATAAGGTGCAAATGCTAGTTATTCCCATTTGATAACTTGAAAGCACTTATTTTGTAATAAAACGAAATCCATCTTTAACTTCCTAACCGTTGCTGACTCTGGCCATAGAATTTCCTTAAATAATGAAACCGGCCCTTCTGACCGTTCTGTCACATCATCCCCACTGCTATGTAAACAAATGTCACACAGCCATCTCCTCTCCACCTCAGATTTTAAGTAGACAAGTTGTGGCGCATTCAGATCATTAATCAATAAGTTGGTGGCTTTCGTTATCTCAACCTCCCGCTTGTTTGGATTCCCAATACTAATTTCTCTGCGACTGGCCACCATAATTTCTACTCTTACGATCATTGGCAGACAAAATTTCTTACTCACATTTCATCATGCGACATGCTCTCTTGACATTTCACGTGTCCCCTTGCTAACGTCAGAGCCCAGAAGTCGGGATTCATGCTCTTCCGAGGTAAGCTGAGACATTTTTATAGTTTCAGGTTTGAAGCATAGTATAGACGCACAAACTTAACTTAAAATCAAACTTTAAAAACTAGGTAGCTATTAGTGTCGTTAGGATCCGTTAATTCATTTACGGTACTGGTTATTGGGTAGCAATTATCTAATAAAGTCATCTAACGAGGAGGAATTACCCAAATGGCTTATGAGTAGTGTCGTATATGTGATGATAAATACGCATAACCCATTAACTGATGCGCAAAAAGCTAGATAAATATTGCCTTATTATATTCTGCAATTTAATCATAGCAGCTCGAGTTTTTCGCTTGACCCCTCTTTCGTTAGGTGGCCTGCCAGCAAATGGGAATCGTTGGGAGTGTTGATATTCTATCTATCAGTTAGGTACGTGTCGGACTTTATTTGGGTAAACGTGCAGTGCGTGCTTTATTGCACGCTGTCTTGTTTTTCCATGTACTCATTTCCTCATCTTCGTGATGGATAGGGCTATAGTCTAATTGCTTGGAAAGTTATGTTCTCGTCATATTTAGATAAAATTTGGCAAGGATTTTTGTAAATCCAAGTTATAGTTGTTAAACTTCAAAATTTTAAGTGTTCTCGACATTTTTGATGGTGCTGAATCCATTTTCAACATCAAAAACATGATTCAAACATTATTGATAGTGTTGCATCCATTTCCATCATCAAAAACACGATTCAAACATTGTCTCTACAATATTTTTTGAAATTTTTTTACCCGGATTTTGGCCACTTTTGACCGTCCGGGCAATTCCTCCGCCTTGGTAGATGACTCCATCGATTATTCTCATAGTTTTGCTTGATTCTCCAACACATGCGAACTATTTGTCCTTTTGATTTAGGGTTAACGAGTAAAAAACATAAGTTTTGGTCATATGGGAAAAATGAAAGTATTTAAATTAACTAATTTATTTCATTTATTATGTATTTCATTAATTATGTTTTCTAGTAATTTGATATAAATATGGTTTGGTTAATGGTTATTTGTTTTTTATGTTAAGGTGTTAGAGAATATAATTCTTATTCGTTTTTGGTGTGTTTATTAATTTTAAAAGAAGTATGTTTTCATTGGGGTGTTTTCCTATTTCGATAGCTTCTCTAAATTTTCTATGGTGATAATGGTCGATTTTGGCCACAACACAAAAGTTTTTATGCAAATGTGATTATTAATTTTACTAGAGCGTTCGGCCAGAGATGAGGTTTTGGAACAATTATGTTTGATGTTAGCAACATGTTCTTGAATCCCAGTCAATATAGAACGACATGTTTCACAAATGTAAGATTTGCCACATGAACACAGAACTAAATAAACCCCTTTGTGGTGTTTATGATCAATGGGATCTTTACCGATTTCAGGCATCTGCCAATCGTATTCAAGGTTTGAAAGTGGTTTTTATAATATTCATTTTTAAAATGTCTTAAATCTTATCAGTGGTGCCTAGAATGTAGGGTAGGTAAACCTTACCTACACTATCATCCATTGGATGTTTGTTTTTAGGATTCTCCACTTTTTTGAAAAATTTGATTCCTCGGAATCTTCTATCTCCATTCTTTTCAAAAACATCCAAGAGGTAGTTTTTTTTCTTGATCAAAATGATCATGATCTGAAATACGTACCACCCTTGTAGCTAGAGTGTTGAGCACTCCAAGTTTCTAAGTAGGGTGATGGTGAGAGTTGGCATGCACGTAATGTTCTGTGTGGGTTTTCTTGTGATAGACCTGGTGAGATATTGATCCATCTTGGTTTCTCCTAATTAGGATGTCAAGGAAGGAAAGACTTCCATTCTCTTCCACTTACATTGTAAACTTGATCGAATTTGATTAAACGTTAAGGTGCTCTATGAATTTGTTCAATTTTTCTTTTCCATGAGGCCAAATGACATACATGTCATTGACAAATCTTTTCCAAAGTTTAGGTTTTAAAGAGGAAGACTTAGTGGCTTTAGCTTCAAAATGTTCCATGAACAAATTGGCAATAATGGGGATAGAGGCAATCCCATGGCCACACCACAATTTTGTTCATATATATCATCCCTAAAGCTAAAAAGGGTGGATTTCAGATAAATCTCTACTAATTTAGTTGTGTCAAGATCAATGATTTAGTGGACTACTACCATGGCTTCATTTATGGGGATATTGTTATAGAGAGCTTTTACATCAAAACTCACCAAAATGTCATTATGGTCTATTTTATGTGTTTGATCTCATTAATGAAGTGATTGGAGTCCTTGACAAAGGAGTTAGTGTTTCCTACCATAGGTTTAAGCTTCTTAGCTAGATGCTTCACGAGATGGTAAGTAGGACCTCCGATGGTATTGACTATGGGTCTCATGGGGATACCTTCCTTGTGAATTTTAGGGGCTCGATAATTATAATTAATAAAATACCATGTAATATTATAATATTGGTAGAAATGATTAGGAAAATACATATACAAGTATAGCAAATATTGTAGAATTCATAGGAAAAATATAAGACAGGGCAAGATCAACATAGAATAGAGAATTCAATCAAGGTGGGAGACATAGTATGGTTATAGTTGAACAAGGAGAGGCTATAAGATCCTGGTAAAAAAATATAAGCTCTATAGTATGGTCCCTTTGAGATACTTGAAAAGGTGGGAGATAACACTTATAAACTCATTCTACCACCAAAGATGTGCATTTATTTAGTTGTGAATGTAGATAATCTAATGCTAGAAATTAGATAATAGAGCAATGAAAGTATTGTGGAAACACAAATATGAAAATGAATAAAGGAAGAGAGACACATATATATGTGGTTCACCCAATTTGGGCTACATCCATGAAGAAACAACTAATCCTTCCTTCCTTATTATCTAGAAAACTGAAGGGATATAACATACAACAAATTTGTTGTAACTTCCTCTCAACTCTCACACAATCTCCTTTCTTTTTCTCACATAGAATCATACATAGCCACGATACAATTCCCTCATATAAACCAAGGGTTTCCTTCTAGGTAAAAGAAAACTAAATTACCCTAAATTTTTCTATTAGATTCCCTTGGAAACAATAGTGGGCGAGGGGGGGTAATTCCCCACATACCCCTCAATCAGGGACTGGGATCTAAATGCGAATGAAACAAGGCCTTTGAATCAAGAAGATAATCAGTCTTCACACCCAATAGTACCCCAATTGGAGACTGATTATACAAACTCCACCACTACTTCATTTGTTGGACAATGCTTCCTCTTGGACCTGACTATTTCTCACCATTACTATCATTATTGAAGACCAATTTAAATTGAGCATAAACTTAGTTTCTCCCTAGTTACCACCTTTTCTAACATATCTACAGGGCTCTAGCTAATGTGTATCTTTTCCAACTTCAAGTGTCCATATTCCAAAACTGACTATATGAAATGGTCTATGAGTTTTGTATGTTTATTCTTAGAATGAAATGTTGGGTTATTTCCAAGATGATTGATAGTATGGATGTCACTGTATAACCTAACAAACTCTTGCTTCTATTGTAAACAATGTTAATACTGATAGGGGGTGTGAATAAGTATTAAGGCTAACTTTTAATCTTTTATTCCAATTATTAATTTTGGCATTTAAACTTGGCAACCATTCATGTGATCATAAATAGTATATCATTTGCAACAATATGAATAAATCAATGTAGAAACCATGAGCAGCATACACATCAACACCGAGGTTTAACATGGAACATCTTATGAGAGAAAAACCACAAAAGCTTGCTTGTTATTGTGATGTAAATAAGAGCTCCTTCTCTATTACATCAAACTGTTTATGAGCCTCCACTCACAAGAAGGATCAAATCGATTTACCTATTTTCTAGCACCCACTAGAATAGAGCACTAGCTCCATTCCTTTGTAGACACTTGATCATTGTACTAGAAGCACCAACTGAAGAACCAAATTCATGGATTTGTTGCATGCACTAACTTGCATCTCCTTGGATTTATGCAAGCACAAAATTTTAGGAGGCACCAACCCCCAAGCTCTACTTAGATATCCTGTAAGATTGAAGCACCAACTCTTTATATGTAGGCTCCAACCAACACTCAATAAAGTAATCTCTTCTCTATGTAATTGGAAGCTACTCTCCCTAACTTCAGTTGTATGTTCCCCTCTACCTTTGGCCCTATATTTTTCTCAATGACCTTCACTCTCACTCAACAACATACTCTCATACTTGGCCCTTGCAACACTTTTCTTAGTACTCACTCTGCTCATTCTACAATAATAGTCATTTAGCTCTTCGACCCTCAACACTTCTATAACATACTTTAACACTCTATTCTATACTCTTGGCCCTCTTCCTCAGGCACTCTCAACCTCTCACAGTAGAAACCACTCAAAAAAATCTCTCCACATTGCTCACTCAACTATGTTTCATTCCCCACAATTCCACAACTACAATACTTGGTTTTATTCCTCTGTCGCACAAGGAACAATGTTGTCTCTATCAGTCATCACTCTGCCATCTAACTTCCCAAGAGCGTACTCAATCACATGGTTTTCCTTCTTGTTGTGGCATAAAGTTTCTTAAACATTACAGTTGCCTTAAGCATAAGAATGGGTAAATGTGTGATTCTTCATACTAAGAATTAATTCCCAGTCAAACTATAGGTTACAGCAGTACTCTCCATTCTTCTTAATTTCTTCACAAATATCAAAGTGTACTACAGGCATGACTCTATTCTACTATGATCAAATATTATATGATCAACATTCTATTCACTTGAATTATTCATGGTGTTAAAGGAATAACAAGAGTGGCTAATCCTATTTCAAGATAGTCTCCATTAATTTTCTCCTATGCATCATGGTCCTTCGCTGTCTTGAATCAGAGCTCTAGGCATTCGCCATTGAATTAATCAACAATTTTTCCCGATGACACATTGATACAAGTGATGAAGCACATTGATATAAACCCATAGGCCTTGCCAAAACTGCACTTCCAAATCAACTTACCTCAACCCCTTTTATTTTATTAAACAATGCTACCAAAAACTGTTGAAACTAGTGTTAAGCACCTTTCACTCTGTTGCTAGTCTACTTTCCCACCATTGGACCAATTGTGGTCACCTTTGCTCAAGCTTTGAGGTGTTTATTCCTTTTTAGGCCTGCGAGTGTTTAATTCCCTTTGTTCACTACTTCGTGCCCTTAGTTCTCTTACCGGCATGAGCCTTCACGCTTTTCCAAGCATGTAGCCCTTCTATCCTGATGGTTTTATCAATGGATTTTGTTTTTCCATAATGCTTTGTCATCTCAATGCATACTTCTTGGCGCTTCCTTTCTACACATCATTAAAAACCATCGGGATTCCCTTTATAGGTTGATATGTCCCATGGGATCTGTCATTACAACTAAGATCCAATCACATTTTTGTTGGGCTTAGTCAATTGGCATGTCTGCCCAACACTCAAGAAGCCCCTCACTTCCCTTAGTGCTCCACTTTAACCTTTTGGGCATGGACCAATGTGATGACATCATGCTAACATCAACTCATGCCATGCGATTAGTCTAGAGTGGTGACATGTCTCATCCACATTTGGCCCATTAGACCACCCAAAAATGACAAATTTGCTTGCCACCCATCCCTTTGTACCAACATCATGCTGAAATCACCTTTTCCAATCCAATGTTGCCACATCTCTGCTTCAAGGATGGAGAAAAGAGTCCTAAGCATAGCATTTTACAGAAAATTCCTTTGTTAAATTTTCAAAGGGGTCCCAACCATTTCTTTAATATTTCCCACTCTCTATTAGTACATTGCTACCATGTTTCCCAATGATATCCTCCCAATGGTTCTCATTATAAACCTTCAAGCTCCTTTTTGAAGGTTGCACAGTCAGGTGGGGTCTGCCCACTCTAGTCAGAGCCAATATTATCATACATGGGCTAGAATTTCAAAGCTCCCTCTGCCATGCATGCATCATTTTCTAGCATTATCCCACTCATTCCTTCAAGCGTTGTTTATGGTCTTATCGAGGTATTACCATCGAGAAATCTCCACAGGGTGGGCTCCACCTTGAGCCAATAGGGAGGCTCTTCGAATGCTCTACCTTTATTCACTCAATTTCCTTTATGCTCCTTTATACTTTCGTCAGGATGCACCTGCCGGGGTAGTTGTTGCAGGCTTATGCATTTGGTGGGACCTCCACTAGCCAATGAAAAAGCTTTCCACTGTAGCTCTGTCTTCCCACGTTCGCCTAACACTTTGTTTACAACTTCTCTAAGGAGCTTTGCCATATTTGGCAAAGCCTCCAAACTAATATGTCACTTAAGAGTCCTCTTGATGTTTTTAGAATCACAACTTTGAGCATCAATAACTTTCAATCTAGGAGGTTATTTCTGGACTTCCATATACTATTGGAAAAAGCTTTCCGATCACAATCTAACTATGTCATCTTCAAGATTATTTGAGCTAATCTCATGATGTAGAAATTCCTCCAAATCTTGGGTCTCCCTAAACATCATAGGTACAATACTTTAGCTTCTTACCTCATTCTGCTACTATGATGGTTCTCTACCAGAGACTACAACAACCATGGGACTCCCCCTAAGCTTCAAACACTATGCACATAAATGTTAGCCCCAGTTTCCATCATAGCTACTCTAGTGGACATCAATGTCAACATCTACTGACACCAACCTCAATGCTAACCTAGATGACATCAATGCCAACACTCTTACTTCCACTAGCCATCTAGGAAATTCCAATTGTCCAAGAACCTTCCCATTCAGAATTGATGACAACACCTCATCACTTCTCCACATTGATGGCCATTCCTCATGCTGCTTCCACACTTTATCCTTGCATGAGCCACCAGTGGATTTCTCTCCTCCACTCGGGTCATCACAATTTATTCTCCAATAAGCTTCTTGCCCTCTTTGACATTAATGGAAAAGGTCTACAATTTTCTTCTTTTCCCCTTACAATCACTACCTGTAAATAATGTAGGGTCTAGATACTAATGTACATTCTTCTTTGCATAATTCTTCTTACTGAGGCACTTGAAGTCTATCATCCAAGATTAGCTACGAATATCATAAAAAAGGACATCTGCAAGGATAAACACCCAAAAACCAAGTCCTTGGACCTTTCTTGCAGCTAATGTTTCTCTATAAAATGGACATATGTGATATGCTCCCTTTGAACATATACTACCTACTCTCTAAATGCTCATGTAGTTCTTGTCACCTTATAATTATTGGTAGAGTACTCTTTATTCTAATGCATTTTTTGTATCAATCATAAGAAACTGATACCAATTAAGATTTCTCATGGTATTGTTATTGCTGCAAGTACCAACTGTTAATTATGCATTTCAATTTTCTCTTTAATGCTAATGTTGCTACTAAGATTGCACTCACTTCACTTGAGCATCCTAACAATTGTCACTACTCCCCGTAAGCTCTCGCTACTTCAAATATGGACTACTGCTTAGATGTTACCAATTACACCAAAAATTTGATACAGATTGGCCAATGCATTAGGAAAACTCTTATAATTCCTACTACAAAAGAAATTCCCATTTACACAAAAACGTTACTCCATATTAACCCATATCACCAATTATCATAGTGATACTAATTGAAAGCTAAGGGATAATCAAAGATTATATCAAGTGTGTTCATGAACACAAAATTTCTAGGCACAATCAAACTCACAATCTTAAATGAAATGTTGGCATTATGACACAGGTTTGGCACTATGACACAAGTGTTGTCCTTGATGGCAACTCACTTAGATGGCAGATCATAGTTCAGGCTCTTAGAATGAAATAAAAAGATATATACGTAGGTTCCTCTTAACCAAGTTGCGTATACACATGGGATTGCCAATCAAAAGTCACGTATGCGTATGCATACACTTTCATGCACGGAAAAGCGCGTACATGTGGGAAAGCTTATTTTTAGTCCATGGTATTTGGTTCTTGGTATTTGGACCTTGGTATCTCATCCAAAGTATTAATCCCAAGTATTGCACCCCAAGTACTGGTTCTAAGTGGTTTTGGACCATGGTATTGAGTAAGGCCTGAGACTATAAAAGGGAAAGGAGATGATTAGGCAAAAGCATTCACTCAAGTATTGAATATCTAATGAAGAGCAAGATCTAGAGTACTGATGATTGGGTTTTGGTGCATAGCTGGATCTGAATCAAGGAGGAACCTGAGCGCTAGAAGATGGATAAGTTTTATTGATGGGTCAAGATCTCAAAGCTTGAAAAGAAGTATCTTTGTGTGATTTTGATCTGTTATATTTGGCGCATAACTTGATCTATAAATTTGATAATCTAGGTATGACTGATGTCTGAATAATTAACAAGGGTAAATTATCTTTTATAGATCTGTACATAGGTTTGGCATAGCAGAGGTATGTATACACATTGGATGAATAATTCAAAATAGCATACACGCTGGTTTGCCTTATTACAAATGCGTATGCATGCAGGTTTCACATATTGAAGTAGCGTATGTCTCACAAAATATGTTTTAGCTACTTCTGTTTATTGCTGCAGTGTTCAAGGTTCAGAACTAGTGTCTCGTTACTATTACTATTTTTTGGGTACACATTCAAAGAAGTAATTATCTAATTCAGTTTTGTTTGGTGCAAAGGAAATTGGTTGATGTAGATACACTTGATGTTTGATTGATGGATCTAGTTTGAAATTTATGAAACGTGGTCACTGGAAGAAAAGAGAATGTTGTAGCCTTCTGTAGGTCAGCACCTATGTACTAGTACATCAGCGAGTATAAGAGCTAAGGGGGTTGTAGCTCCCTTCCAGGAGAAGCTAGAGAATGAGAGAAGGTTGTAGCCTTCTATAGGTAGAAGCCTACGTACCGGTATAAGATTGCACCATTACATAAATATTGTAAAAATAAGTTTCTTATTAAAAGAAGATAGAGATGAATTGCAGCAGGTGGTTTTCACCCACATTGGGTTTCCACCTTATATCTTATGTCCATGTGTGTGATGATCTATTCTGTTTTTCTACACCTATTTACTATTCTTATGGTTAATTAAGTTCTGATGCACTGATTAAAGATCAACATTTAATGAATCATAAGTTTACTGATATACGTTGGTTTCCTTAGACACAATAGTGTATATACGCAGTTTCCTATAACTGAAGTAGCATATACAAATATGATTGTTAAATGAAAAATAATTGATTTGATAATACTGATTCACCCCCCCTCTCAGTATTATTTCCAACAATTAGAATTAGAGCAGGTCCTTCAGAAGAAGCTTGATCACTTGAAGGAAGATCTATCATCATGAGCAGCTACGAAAAAGAGGCATCTATCAGGCCACCAATCTTTGATGGGAGCAACTTAGTCTATTGGAAGGTAAGAATCACAACCTATCTTCAATCTCTTGGTATAGAAGTTTGGGATATCGTGGAATCAGGATACACATTTCCATCATCAACTTCTATAAATACGCCTGCTAAGAAGCAGTATGAAACAAATGCAATGGTTGTTAATACTCTATTAGGGAGGTTATCTCAATTAGAATTCATCAAGGTTATGCATCTCAAAACCGCAAAAGAGATATGGGACAGGATCGTTCTAAACTATGAAGGAGACGATCAGGTAAAACGTGCAAAACTACAATCTCTCAAAATTCAATATGAAAATCTCAGAATGCACAATGATGAAAGTGTGGCTAATTATTTCTTACGTATAGATGAGATTGTTAATTGTATGAAAAACTTGGGTGAAGAGATAAAAGAAGTTACTTTGGTTGAAAAGGTTCTAAGATCTTTGTCTTGTAAGTTTGAATCAAAAGTTTCTGCCATAGAAGAAAAGCAAAATCTATAGAGCATTACCATGTCACAGCTGCACGGAATCCTAACTGCTTTCGAAATGAGAAAAGGGGGACCATCAAATAGGAGAGAAGCCGCATTCAAAGCTTCAAGAAAAGGAGATTACAACGAGTTAGGACATATGTCAGAAGGAGAGGAAGAATCAAACTTTGTTAAGAACCTTCAACGGGGTTCTGGAAGATTCAGAGGTAAGCTACCTTTCAAATGTTTTGTGTGTGGAAGAGTTGGTCACTATGTAGCTAAGTGTCCTCATAAAGATAAGTTTGACAAAGGTAAGGAACCAATTAGATGGAACAGAAAACAGAATGTAAGTAAGGAGAGATATTATACACATGAAGACAGTGATGGATTTTCAATTAGCGATGAAGATGAACAATGTAATGATTATAGACTTCTGATGGCTTTTGAAGATGATTATTTCTTGGATGCTATAGATGAAGATGATCTCTATGAAGAAATTTCTAAACTTAAAATATGTTTAGAAGAAAAGAGTATGATCATAGATACTCTGACATTCCAACTTGCTGAAAAGGAAAAACACAATGAAAAGTTAGAATGTGAAATTGTGGGACTTAGAAAAGATATTGAGAAAACAAAAGCTCTTAATCTTAGATTGCTAAAGGATCTAAAACTTTAGATGAGATTATCAAAGTGGAGCCTTCTCCTCTAATCAAGATAGGTCTTGGATATTCTGAAGAAGCATCTCAAGCACAGAAGCCATCCAGCTCCAAAAGTTATCTTGATGTTGCAAGGAGAAGTGAACAGGTTGACAATCGACAACAAAGGCATAAAGCAGATCACCAGGGAAATCAAGGTCAATCTACTTCAAGGATGAACACAAGTTACAACCAACCTCAGGTAAATCATTCTGAATTTGGCTATGGAAACTACAATCACTTGGACAGTAGGTTTGATAATTGCAAGAATTTCTTCAGTGGCGAATGTTTCTCTTGTCATAACTTTAGACACAAAGCTACTCAATGTGTTGCCTACAAGACCATCATGACTAGAGAAGCACAAAATCAAAGGAGTGTGAATGGGATCGTGAAAAGAACCTACAATAACTTTTCTGCTCTTGAAAATGAAATAGAATGTTCTATTTGTAACAACTTTGGTCATGAAGATTCTGAATGTAGGAGTAGGTTTTAGCAAACAACTCAGAAGGAGCAAGCTTCATTGAGTCCCAAAACATGGAGAAAGAAAGAAATGCAACCAGAAAGATGTGGTATAGCCTTATATGCGGAAGGACAGGAAAATCAGTGGTACATCGACAGTGGATGCTAGAAACATATGATAGGTGATAAAGAAAAACTTCAGTCATATAGTGCCTTAGAAAAGGAAAGGAAGGTCTCATTTGGAAATGACACCCCTGCACTCATAAAAGGTAAAGGTTCTATTCTTTTGAAAAAGAAGGTCAAAGCTAGAAATGTTATGTATCTTGATGGCTTAAAGCATAATCTATTGAGTGTCAGTCAAATGTGTGATCAAGGAAATGAGGTAATATTTTGATCAAATGGATGTATTGTTCGTGAGCTTGATACAGGAGAAACAGTGATCAAAGGCATAAGAACTCCAAATAATTTATACATACTCGAGGGAGGACAACAACAATGCTATCTAAGCAAGAATGATGAACACTGGCTATGGCACAAAAGATTGGGACATCTAAGCTTCTCTTAGATAAGGAAAGGATGCAAATATCAGGCGGTTCGTGATCTCCCTAACATCAGAATTCCATACAATACCATATGCAAATCATGTCAGTTTGGCAAGCAAACCAAAACTAATTTCCCTAAGAAGGAAGGATCAGCTAGTAAGCCGCTTGAACTTGTCCATACTAATGTATGTGGTCCATCTAGGGAAAGGTCACCTTGAGGAGAGGAATACTTCATATTGTTCATTGACGACTTTTCCAAGATGTGTTGGATAGGACTTCTGAAGCATAAAGACGAAGCTTTGGAAAGGTTCAAAGCATTCAAAGCCTTGGTTGAAAACAAATCAGATCGCAGAATCAAATGCCTTAGGTCTGATCGAGGAGGGGAATTTACCTCGGATGAATTTTTTGATTTTTGTGAAGAACATGGAATAATAAGGGAATTCTCTACTGTAAGGAATCCTCAACAAAATGGAATAGTGGAAAGGATGAACATAACAGTTCAACAAATGGTTTGTGTTATGCTTGATGAGTTTGGAACTCCTGCAACCTTCTAGGGTGAAGCTACATTTGTTGTAGTTACTATTCTCAACAAGGCAAACGTTCGGGTGAACAACACTCAAACTCTTCATGAAGTTTGGTATGGTAAGACTCCTACGGTAAAATACTTCAAAATTTTTGGAAGCAAATGTTACATCAAAAGGAATGATGAAAACCTTCGCAAGGTTGAACCTAGAGCACATGAAGGCATTCTCCTTAGTTACTCTCCCCACAACAAAGGATATAAGTGTTACAATAAAAGACTTGGAAAAATTGTTGAAAGTATTGATGTAGTGGTTGATGAAGAAGGAAACATTCCTAGGCAGGTAAAATCCAAAGATTTCGAAGATGATGAGGACTATCCTTCAACATGAAATCAAACTTATGATGAAGAAGAAACCCATGAGGCACCAAAAGAATAGATAAGGGTAGAAGGAAAGACTCCATCCAGATACGTTCAGAAGAATCATCCAGAAACTCAAATTTTGAGGCAGAAAGAGGCAGGTGTACAAACAAGAAGAACTATCTCAGAAGCTTCAAGCTATCTAGCATTGCTTTCCTCCAATGAACCACGAAATGTAAGTGAAGCATGCAAAGATGAATGTTGGGTCAAGGCCACGAATGAAGAACTTGAGCATATTGAAAATAATAATACTTGGGAGTTGGTTCGTAGACCAAATGATAAGAATGTCATAGGGACAAAATGGATATTCAAAAACAAGTTGAATGAAAATGGAGATGTTATTAGAAACAAGGCTAGACTTGTTTGTAAAGGGTATGCTCAACAAGAAGGTATAGACTTTGAAAAAAAAATTGCACCAATTTATAGACTTCAGGCCATAAGAATGTTACTTGCTCTTTCTAGCTTTCAAAAGTTCAAAGTATTTCAGATGGATGTGAAATTTGCCTTTTTAAATGGAGACTTAGAAGAAGAAGTGTATATTGAGCAACCAAATGGATTCATCCTTGGAAATGACCCAAAACTTGTATGCAAACTTAAGAGGGCACTCTATGGTCTTAAATGGACTCCAAGGGCTTGGTATTATCATCTGGACAAATACCTCCATCAACAAGGTTTTTCAAAAGGATCAGTAGATAGCAATCTATATATAAAAATTGATAATGATAAATTGCTAATACTTGTTGTGTATGTTGATGATATCATCTTTGGTAGCAATGAAGAAGCCATGAGTCAAAACTTTGCTTTGGTGATGCAGAAAGAATTCGAAACATCCTTGCTTGGTGAGCTGACATATTTTCTTGGTTTACAAGTCAAACAAAATAAAGACGGTATCTTTTTATCACAAACTAAGTACCTCAAGCAGATCTTGTAGAAATATGGCATGGAAGATTCGAAATGAGTATGTACCCCTATCGTAACAGGATGTAGCCTCAGTGCAAATGATGAATTAGCAACAATACATCAACCACCCTATAGATCCATGATTGGTAGTCTGCTCTATCTAACAGGAACCCGACCAGACATCATGCATGCAGTGGGAATAGTTGGAATATTCCAGGCAAATCCAAGGGAAGCACACCTTCAGGCAGTTAAGAGGATTTTCAAGTATCTTCAAGGAACACAAAATTATGGCTTATGGTATCCTAGAGATGCAGATCTCACACTTCATGCATATACAAATGTAGATTTGGCAGGAAGCGTGGATGACAAAAAAAGCACTAGTGGTGGTGCATCCTTTATGGGTTCCAAATTAGTATATTGGTTCAGTAAGAAACAAAGTTCAATTTCTTTATCTATTGTTGAAGCAGAATATGTGGCTGCTGCATCTTAATGCACACAACTACTTTGGATGATGGAAACTTTTCAAGATTTTCAAATCACTTGTACTCCACCAATCTCCATTTTATGTGATAATACAAGTGCAATCAATATTTCAAATAATCCTATCATGCATTCAAGGACCAAACACATACCTATCAAATATCATTTTCTCTGAGAACAAGTGCTTGAACAAAGAGTCAAATTGGAGTATGTTCCCTCCAAGGAATAGGTTGCTAATATACTCACCAAACCACTGCCTAGGGAGACATTTGAATACCTCAAACAGAAGCTGGGAGTAGTTGATGCATCATCTTACTGTTGAAACTTGTCTGTTTCAGAGAAAAGTGGTTGTATGAAAGTTTCATGTGAAGCATCGACGTATATACGTCGGTTTCTGTGGATACAGTCGCGTATATGTTGGTTTGAAGACAATAGTGGGCCAGGCTGAGGATGAAAAGAGTCTAATATGGGTCTGTCAGAGACCATCTGGCATAGGTTCAGGGGGAGCATATATTCTTCTAATAATGCATTTTTGGCATTATCTTAGAGGATCTTTGTTCAAGTTCATAGTTGTTTATGATTTCAAGTGGAATGGGTGCAGAGGGAGAACATGGTTGCTGGTCTGCATGATGATTGACGGATGCTGCTGATGATAGTTGTCGATGACTATCATAGTCTTGTTGTAAATATTTCATCTCTATGTCATGTACTTTCTTTATTATCAAGGTCATGTAACGGCCTATCATGGTTTCCCCACTATGCCTGGGATGGATGATGTAAAGTTCTTGCCTTATCATGTGTAAACTTTTGGTGTATCCCCACTTGGTTGGGTTGATGAGTCAATATTGGTATATCCTGACTTGGTTGGGAGACGGTTGTATGTATGAGTCTTTGGTGATAGGAAGGTCATTTATAATGTATAGAGTCATGTTCTTTCTTATAGAACATCTTTTGTTGTAGACCTTGCCTACAGCCAGGGGGAGCATGGACAGCCCAGCAGAGCAGAGAATTCAACATGTACTCAGGGGGAGCATAACGCTTTGCCTTTGATGACAAAGGGGGAGAATGACTCTCAGTAACTTGGGGTTGCCATGAAGTCCAAAGGGGGAGATTTTTGGCATTATGCCATAGGTTTGGCACTATGACACAAGTGTTTTCCTTGATGGAAACTCAGATGGCAGATCATAGTTCAGGCTCTTAGAATGAAGGAAAAAGATATATACACAGGTTCCTCTTAACCAGGTCACGTATACACGCGAGATTGCTGATCAAAAGTCACATATGCGTATGCATGCACAGAAAAGCATGTACATGTGGGAAAGGTTATTTTTAGTCCATGGTATTTGGTCCTTAGTATTTGGTCCTTAGTATTTGGACCTATGGTTTTGGACCTTGGTCCAAAGTATTAATCCCAGGTATTGCACCCCAAGTATTGGTTCTAAGTGGTTTTGGACCATGGTATTGAGTAAGGCCTAAGATTATAAAAGGGAAAGGAGATCATTAGGCAAAATCATTCACTCAAGTATTGAATATCTAATGAAGAGCAAGATCTAGAGTACTGGTGATTGGGTTGTGGTGCATAGCTGGATATGAATCAAGGAGGAACCTGAGTGCTAGAAGATGGATAAGTTCTATTGACAGGTCAAGATCTCAAAGCTTGAAGAGAAGTATCTTTGTGTGATTTTGATCTGTTATATTTGGTGCATAACTTGATTTATAAATTTGATAATCTGGGTATGACTGATGTTTGAATAATTAAAAAGGGTAAATTATCTTTTATAGATCTATATGTAGGTTCGACATAGCAGAGGCACATATACACGCTCGATCAATAATTCAAAACAGCATATACACTGGTTTGCCTTATTACAGATGCGTATGCATGCAGGTTTCACATATTGAAGTAGCGTACATCTCACAAAATATGTTTTAGCTACTTCTGTTTATTGCTGCAGTGTTTTGGGTTCAGAATTGGTGTCTAGTTACTATTATTGTTTTCTAGGTACATCATTCAGAGAAGTAACTATCTGATTCAGTTTTGTTTGGTGCAAAGGAAATTGGTTGATGCAGATGCACTTGATGTTTGATTGATGGATCTAGTCTGAAAATTTATGAAACGTGGTCCCTGGAAGAAAAAAGAAGGTTGTAGCCTTCTGTAGGTCAGCACCTACGTACTAGTACATCAGCTAGTACAAGAGCTAAGGGGGTTGTAGCT
>APFE031126980.1:165240-244696 GCA_000404065.3 Pinus taeda
TTCTTGACTTACTGCGATATCCTAGGCTCTTTCCTTTTTCCATTTTTCTTCCCCTAGTCTCTGCAGTCAAAGCATTACTTGATGTCTCACTAGAGATTTTCTGTCGCATTTCCTCACTAGGGATTGCACCAACAACATCATCAGAATTTAAAGTACTAGATCCAGAGATAGAGTTACTAATGGCCATAACTAAACCATTCCAACTTTTTAGCAATGAGCACAAAAATAACAGAGCCCTAACTTCATCATCATAATTTACCCGTACAGAACTTAACTAACTTGTAACTGTATTAAAATCATTTAAATGGTCTACAACAGATCCACCTTCTAACATCTTCATATTAAATAAACGCTTCATAATAAATACCTTATTTGAGGTTGAGCGTTTTCATATAGTGTGGTCAATGCTAACATTAAACCCTCTATTGTTGTTTCCTTGGAAATATTAAATGCTACTGATGCCACTAGGCACAAGCGTATTGTTCCAAGTGCCTTTCTGTTGAGAATATCCCATTCTGTGATTGTCATACTCATCAACTTCTTTGTCTTTCTGCTTAATGGTAGGTACAAATCTCTCTGATATAGATAATCTTCCATCTACATCTTCCACAGCTGGTAGTTTTGGCTGTTGAATTTTTCGACCCTAAACCTACCATATTATGCCATTGTTCCCACTTGAACCATGAACCCCTCTCTCCTGCGAGTTTATCAGCCAAATAGACCTTTGGCTCTGATACTAGTTGTTAGAAAATTATATATTACGGAGCAATGGAACACATTAAATATTGCAGAAATATAAACACAGAAAATGCATGAAACAAGAGAGACATAGATATACGTGATTCACCCAGTTTGGGGTACATCCATGGAGAAATAGCCAGTCCTTCTTTTATTACATTATCCAGCAAAATGAAGAGATACAACCTACAGCAGATGCGTTGTAATGCCCTCTTCACTCTCAATCTCCTCTTTCTTCCTCACTCAGAATACAGAGATTCAGATATATATAGACACAATACAACTCCCTCATATATAGTGAGGGGTTGCCTTCTAGGGAAAAAAAAACCTAGACTAAACATAACTTCTACCATCAAATCATCCGCCTAAAGAACGGCCCAGATTGATTAGAAATTATTATACTTTTACAAGGCAAATTTACATCTATTTTTAGCTTCGGGGGCAGTGCCCCCAGAACCCCTGTCGGGGGACCACTGGCCCCCGGACCTCCCAGCCAGGGGGGGATTAAACTCCTTGGACCCTCGCGGGGGGGACAAGTTTCCCTTACATCCCCCCGCGTGGAGGGGTATATAGTCTTCCTGGGGTATACATCCAGTTGAAACCTTTGAATACAAAAGATAATCAAGTTCCACACCCAGCAGCTGGAATAATGTTGGAAGGATATTCTTGTAAGGCAAAGGGTTGGAGATTATAGAAGGTACTTGCAACATCAAGGCTATATGGTTGTAAGGCTTTTCTCGAGTTTTTTAATATAAAAGAAATTGTTCTTTGTCAATTACATCTTTGTTGATCGAATTTGTAGTATTCCTTGATCACCGTCATAGATTGTGATTTCATATTGATTAGTTTATGATATATAATTGGTTAATTATTCCATTTATCTCTTTGATTATATGTTGGATGCTTTGATCTCTTATTTTTTCCTATCTATGCTACTCTCTTATAGGACATTATGGAGAATTTGTGGGGAGTGATGAGAGGATCTCTAAAAAATTGAGGATCTTCACTTGCCTTGATGAGAGGGGATATTTACATGGAAAACATCTCACCCAAGGCCTTCCTATGATCCTCAAGCTTCTTATACTGAGACAACTCTTTACTTTCCCTTTTGAGGTAATGTTTCAATGGGACTACTTCATCTTATAGTCTTTCACAATGAGCTTCTCTTTCATTAAGCTGATTGGTTAACATCCCATTTAATATACTCTCCTCTCCTCATTGAGAATTTAAATCTCCAAATATTTTTCTCAACTTCTCATTCTCAAGCTCATAATAATGCAATTGCTCCCTTTTCTTGAGATTTTCCTCTGATAGGTCCTTGATCTCTTCTAGAGAAAATATCAACTTCTTTCTAAAGTAGATCCTTTAATTCATATCCTTTTCTTTGCTATCAGAGGTGCTAGCTGGGTTACCAGAGATATCTAAATTCCTCTCTATATCCATGGAGTCTTCCATAGGTCTAAGGAGTATCCCTTCTTGATAACTATCACAGGTATGCTTATTTTCTCCTATGGATGGGCACACTTGGGATTCGTATTCTTCATCAATGGATCCTTCATTTTATATTACTATTAATGTAGGTCTATCTACATCACTACTAAATGCATTTATATCTTTAGAACCTTCACATGAACATATAGAAGATAAATGACCTATATTTTTATAGTTACCACAAATAAATAACTTACCTTCTGAGCAACATGGTCTCTCATATAAATCTTCATCATCCTCTAGAGGGCAATGACTAGCAGTTCATGCATTAAGAGGAATATCTTCAATCTTCTTAACATATCTTTTTCGGGATGCCCTCTTATTCTTATCACCAACAGCTACATGTTCTGGTTCACTACTTAGGCAACAAGGTTCTTTGGCCATCTGTTGAGCCACATTGCTAACTTCTCCATGTAGATACTATAATTTGTCTAGCATTTCCTTTACTGACTCACAATGCCTCACTTTATGAGTATCTCCGTTTGACAACCCCTTCATGATAATCCTCTTGGCTTCTATATTAAACCCATTATTCTCTCGATATACCACAGACAACCAAATATCTTCATTGATTACTATCAAATAAGATTCCATTCTAATCTTCCATATCTCATAGTCTAATCCATTCAAAAATGGAACTACCTCTGTTGTTAGCCAAACTTGATTAGCCATTGTTTCCCTTTGATATACTTTCAAGTGGCTAAGCAATTCCTGAAGGAACTGAGCTCTGATGCCAATTGTTGGAAACAATGTTAAGGCTAAGTTTTAATCTTTTATGCCAATTATTACATTTCAAATTTAAAATTTGTAGTCATTCATGTGATCATCAACGATATATCATTTGTGGCAATATGAATAAATCAACACATGAATGCACACACCATGAGTAGCATACACATGAACATCGAGGCTTAACATGGAAACCCTTCTAGGAGGAAAACCACCAAATCTTGTTTTTTATTATGATGTAAATACCATCTCCTACTCTATTACATCAAATTTTTTGTGAGCCTCCACTCACTTGAAGCTCCAACTCCTTTTGATTTTTTGCTATCACCCACTAGCAGGAAGCACCAACTCCATTCTTGTGTAGACACCTGATCAACATACAAGAAGCACCAACTTCATGGGTTTGTTGAAAGCACCAAATTTCAGCTCCTTGGATTTATGCAAGCACCAACTTGTAGGAGGCACCAACCCCCAAGCTCTACTTAGATATCCACTAAGATGGAAGCACCAAGTTCCTGTATGTAGGTTCCAACCCACACTCAATAAGGCAATCTCTGCTCTGTGTAATTGGAAACCACTCTGTCTGATTTAAACTTTTTGTTCTCCTTTTCCTTTGGCCCTCTGTTTTTCTTAAAAATCTTCACTCTTGCTCAACAACATACTCTCATAACTGGCCCTCGCAACACATTTCTCACTACCCACTCTTCTCATTCTACAACAAGAATCATTTAGCTCTTTGGCCCTCAACACTTCTGTATCATACTTCAACACTTTGTTCTGCGCTATCAACCCTATTCCTCAAGTACTCTTGGCCTCTTACAATAGCTTCCACTCACACAAAGCTCTCCACATATTCACTCAACTATGCTACATTCCATCTAATTACACAACTACAACACTTAGCTTTGTTCTTTTTCAGCACAACAGACAATTTTATCTCTATCAGTCTTCACACTACCATCCACATTGCTCGAGAGAATACTCTAATGCCTATTTTTCCATGTTGTCATTGCATCAAGTTTCCTAAACATTGCAGTTGTATTAGGCATAAGAATGGGCACCTATGTGATTCTCCATACTGAGAATTAATTCTCAATCAAACTGCAGGCTACAATAGGTTTTTCCATTCTTCTTAATTGTTTCATGGAGATCGAACTGTACTACAGGCATGGCTCTATACTTCTAATATCGAATCTTCTTCACTCAGCAGTCTATTCACTTAAATCCTTCCTGGCATGCAAGGAAGATCAAGAGTGGCTAATTCTATTTCAATACAGGCTCCATTAGTTTTCTCCTGCACTTCGTGGTCCTTCACTGTCTTAAATCAGAGCTCTTGGCATTCACCAACTCAATTATCAATTTTAGCTACCGACACATTCATCTAAGTGCCTAATCACTTTTCTATAGACCCACAAGGCTTGCCAAAATTTCGCTACTAAAGTAAATTACCTTGGCCACATTTTATTTTATTAAACAACATAGATAAAAACCACAGAAACTATCCTTAAGAACCTTTTGCTCTAACACTAGTCGGTTTTCCCGCCATAGGAATGGGTGTGGTGACCTCTGCTCAAGCCTTGAGGAACTTATATCTTTTTAGGCCTATGATGGTTTAATTCCATTTGTTAATTGCTCCATGTACTTGGTTGTCTTACCTGCATGAGCCTTTGTTCTTTTCTAAGCCTGTAGCCATTCTATCCCGACAATTTTCTCATTGGTTGCCAATTTTCCATAATGCCTCATCAGCCCGATTCCTACTCCTCAACGCTTCCTCTTTGCACACCATTAAAAATTAACGAGCTTCCCTTTGTGGGCTAAGATGTCTCTTGGGGTCCACCATTACAATCAATATCTAATAGCATTTCCGCCAGACTTAGTCGCCATGTCTTCCTAACAATCAATCAACCTGACACTTACCTTAGTGCTTTGTTTTAACCTTCTACGAACATACCAGAGGGATGATTTCATGCTGATGTTATTCATGCCATGTGGAATCTCCTGAGTGGTGACATGTTTCATTTGTATTTGGCCCATTAGGCAACCCAACAATGAAAAATTTGCTTGCCACATGTTCCTTTGTACCGATGTCATACTAACATCACCTTAGTGAATCTAATGTTGCCATATCCCCACTTTGAGGAGAGAGAAAAGAGTCCTGGTTCTAGAATTTCATAGTGAATTCCTTTTTTAATTTCTCAAAGGGATCCCAACCATTTATTTAATACTTCCCACTCTCTATTACTATGTTGCTCCCACATCAGCCGACACTATCCTTCTGACGATTCTCTTTGTAAAACTCCAAGCTCCTCTTACCGGGTTACACTATCAAGTGGGGTTTGCTCGCTCTCATCAGAACCAATAGTATCACACCTAGGCTAGCCTTTCTGGGTTTCCTACTCTGGGTATGCATCATTTTTTGGCATCATCTCATTCATTCCTTTGAGTTTTTTTTAAGGTTTTGTTGGGGTATTACCACCGGGAAACCTCCATTGGGTGGACTCCACCATAAGCCAATAGGGAGGACCTCCTAAGTTGAATGTTCCATGTCTTCCCACTCAATTTCCTTTTTGATCCTTTATACTTTTGTTGAGAAGCATCCCCAAGGGTAGTTGTTGCAAGATTATGTGTCTTGTGGGTCCTCCGCTGGCCAATGAACAGACTCTCCGCTCCGACTTTTTCTGCCCACATTCTCCTAGCACTTTGTTAACAAATCTACTAAGGAGCTTTGTCTATTTCAAAAATCTAAAAGACTAATATGCCACTTAAGAGTCCTCTAACTAGTTTTAGCACTGCAACTTTAACCATCAATAACTGTCGATCCAGGAGATTATTTCTGGACTTCCAGATACTGTTGGAAATCTCATTTTGAGCACAATCCAACTATGCCATCTCCAAGAGCATATGAACTAATCACCTAATCGAAAAATGGCTTCAAATCCTTGGCCTCCCTCACCATCATAGGTACAATATTTTAGCTTCTTACTTCATCCTACTATTATGATGGTTCTCTACCAAAGACTACACCAACCATGGGACTCCCCCTAAGCTTGACACAGTATGCACATTAATGCTAGCCCTAGTCACCATCACATCTAGGCTAGTGGACATCAATTCCAACATCTACTGTCACCAACCTCAATGTTAATCTAGTTGAAATCAATGGCAACATACTTGTTGCCACTAGCCATCCAGACAATGTCATTTGTCCAACAACTTCTTTTCCAATTCCTCCATAAACCTTTATAACCCATTAATTTATTTATTAGACTATTTAGAAGAAACATACTCCACCTTCATTTTTGAAAGTGCAATAATGTTTTGCATTTTATAAACCAAACTAATTATTGTCCCACCTACAATAAACGCATACCCTATGGTTCTCGTTATGTTATCTCTATCACATGCCATACATGAATCAACATATCCTTATAGAATAGTGTTTGAACTTCCAAAACATAATGCTTGATTAGTGGTACCTCTCAAATGCTTGAGAATCCACTTTACTCACAATGTTCTTTTCCTAGATTGTTCATATACCTGCTCACAGCTCCCATTGCATGTGCACTATCAAGCCTTGTGCAAACAAATGCATACATTATGATTCCAACTACTAATGCATATGGAACTTTAGACATATAATCTATCTCTTCCTGAGTCTTGGGACACATCTCCTTACCTAAGTTGAAATGGATAGCGAAAGGTGTACTAACTAGTTTTTCATTCTACATATTAAATCTTTCCAACACCTTTTCTATGTACTCACTTTGAGACAATGTTAATTTAAAAATTTTCATGTCTCTAATTATTCTCATACCAAAGATTTTCATTGCAACACCTAAATCCTTCATTTCTAATGAATTAACCAATTTTATTTCAAGCACATTTATTTCCTAGATGTTAGACCCTACAACAATAATTTCATCTACATACAATAGAAATATTATAAGATTCCACCATTTTTTTCTTAATATAAACACAGTGGTCATAATGACATTTAGTATACACTTGTTTAGATATAAACCCATAAAATTATAAATACCACTTCCTTGAAGCATGTTTTAAGCCATACAAGCTCGTCTTCAACTTGCACATTGATTTTAAATACCACTTCCTCGAAGTCTATTTTAAGCCATACAAGCTCTTTTTTAACTTGCATTTTGATTTCTCCTTCCCTTTGATCTCATACTTTTGTAGCTGTAGCATATAGATCTCTTCTGCCAAATCCCCATAGAGAAAGGTTGTCTTTACATCTAACTATTGAAAATTCAAATATTCTACTAACACTAGACTTAAAATAGTTTTGATTGAATTCATTTTAACAGCACAAGAAAAATTATCATCAAAGTCTATACCTTTCTTTTGGGCAAACCCCTTCATAAAAATTCTAACATTATATCTATTTTTTCCTCCATCTTCTTCCTTCATCTTATAAACCCATTTATTTTGTAATATTGTTTTACCTGCAGGCAACTTGAATAAGTCCCAAGTCTAGTTATGTATCAAGGAGTCCATCTCTTCTTTCATGGTTTTCTCCCACTTATTTCTAGTTTCCACCAACATTACTTCTTCGTATCCTTCTTGTTCATGATAATCAATCAACAATACATAATATAATGAAGGAAAGTATTGTTTAATGGGTCTACCTAAACTAGTACATCTTCTAACAACACTTGCAAGAATTTAAGTTGGTTGTTGATGTTGTTATTGTTGACCATTATGATTTTCTGTCACCTTTGAGTTTTCTTTCTATGTGATGTCATTAGGCACTACATATTTTGTGTTTTCCTTTTAATATTTCTCTCTCTACAATTGATTTTTGTATAAGACCATTTCATTGAATACAACATCTCTACTCCTAATGAATTTATATTTTTCATAATCATTTAAGTGATAACCAAAATAATTAACACCATATCCAATAAATGTACACTTCTTTTATTTTTCCTCAAGCTTCTTTTGTTTTCCTTATTAATGTGGACAAATTATTCACAACCGAAAGTCTTTAGAAATGAGTAGTTTACCTTCTTGTCTATTCATGCCTCCTTTGGAATACGACGATCCAAGGAACTTGAAGGCCCTTTGTTTAATAGATAAACAATAGTATCTACAACATCTAACCAAAATTGTAATGGTAATTTGACATGCAATCTCATACACCTTCCACACTCCATGATTGTCCTACTCATTCTTTCTAACACACCATTTTTTTGTGGTGTTCCTCGAACTGTCTTCTCTCTATAAATTTCATCGTCTAAATATAAATGATCAAACTCCTTCCTACATTATTCACCTAAAATATCCAATTTGAGACACTAAAACTTCTTTTCTATCTCATTCTCAACCAAAGTGTTCAATTTCATAAAAGTGTCAAAGACATCAGATTTATTTCAAATACAATAAATCCAAGCTTTCCTAGTTGCAAAATCAATAAAAGTAACATAATAATGAAAGCCAAGGAGTAATGATACCTGAGTTAGTCCCCATACATTTGTATGTACAAGCTCTAAATTTTTTCTCTTCTTTTTTATTTGTTCCCAGATTGTTCTGGTAACTAAGAGAAATCTGAAAACACATTCTCTCCTACTTTATGTTAAAAGGGTTGGCCTCCCTTCACCTCAAGGGGTATTCCTTATTTACAATTTAAGAAAATATATTCAATAAGAAAATAAATCTAAGGCCAGATTAATGATGTGAAAGAATGAAAAGTTTTAATGGTCCAGCTTTAGGGAAAGAAACTTATATGAAAATGTAGTATTGATAGCTTGAATGATTAATAAAGTACACAATTTCAACAAATAACTCAAACATACCTTGAAACAAAAGACACAAATAAGATAAATAAATTAAAAATTAAAATACCTTTATATCTTGAGTGTAACACTTTTCATTTAAATGCAAGAATAAGGTAATTTAATATCAAGTATTGAGTTACTTACAAACAATACATAAAACAAATAACTAACACATTTATTCTTCCAACAATATATATTGGCAAATAAATGAGTTTCATAAATATTGCCATAGATTAATATAGATTATATCAGTTATCAACTGGTTACCATATATATATATATATAACACAGTAAAAAAAATAAAGGAAAAAAAGAACTAGTATGTAGAGATATTCAAATTGAATGCCCAAGCAAAGCATAGGTAGAAAGTATCATTATGGCTTCAATCTGCAACATATCCTTCAATGATCCAAATTGAATCATTATACTTTTTCCATCCATCTCAATGCATTTAGAGTGGAAAAAGTGGAGGAATTAGCTCACAAGACAATTTTTACCATCGGGACCCAGTTTGGCAAAACAGGGTCTGAAACCTTCTGGGAGCATTTTGAGGCATCAAATGAAATTTTTTTGGGGTAAAACTTTTTCATTTAGCACAACACCTTTTCATGCTATTCTACACAAAGAGACCTTTCCAACGCTACAAGAAACAAGTCAATCACACTCTGTATGCAAGTGTTATGCCATTTAGAAGTTGGCCTTCCTGTTTTCACAACTATAGTTAGGGAGGATGCTGCATCAACCCCCATTATTTATGGAAAAGAGGCTATCCATGTGTTTTTGATGTAAAATACGGTAGAAGAGTGTATTTTGTAACTCTATTTAAGAGATGATATAGTCAAAGTTAACCACTAGTAGGCTATCAAGTTGTGTTATAATTGAGCCACTAGGAGGAAGCAACATTCCATTCTTTCAAGATAATTTTGTTCCATAGTTGAGCAAAGATAGCTAGGAGAGATAGGAGGTAGAGCACAGAGAGAGGATTTGTGCATTGTAGCGTCCCACGAGCCACATACATTACTTCTTTGTACCTAGAGCCATACTTCCAAACAATGAAAGATAGTGAAGCAACCTCCCTTTCCAACTTCTTATGTGTATGTGAGCTTATTATGTCATTCTCTAATTTTTTTCATAATTTTCATCTGTATGCATGTACTAACTACAGTAAAATATACAAATCTAGACAGTAAATAAAACTGTAATAGTGTAGAATCTCAAAATTTTAATATAATATTGTCAGATCTGTTGTGACAAACTAGCCCATAGAATATGCATGACAGTTCACAGATCATTCAAATCTGATTCAAACCCTTTAAATAATATGTATTTAAAGGCATTAACTCAATTTATGCACGCAATATTTGTTGTGTAATCAAGTTAAATCAACAATCTTGCATATTTTACTAGCAATTATGAATCCTAAATAAACAAAAACACATAGAGAGAGAAACAAAATGACTATTCTGATTTATGTGATGTTCTTTATGAATTAATGCAAATAAATAATCAATCTTATGCACTCGTGCATTTAATTAAAAATAAATCAAAGAAATCTCTCCATTTGAGTGTTTTATATAGTAAGCCTATCTCGATGATCCGAATTGGATCCATAAAAATTCTCAAAGTTCTATGACTATATCAAATCAGGACAGACTTCAAAAAACTTGTGAACAAAGAACTATCAGGAAGACCTCTAGAGAGCGGCAGTTTGTAGCCAGCAAGGAACTACGAGGACCTCGGTCAAAGTGCGCTAACCGAGGCCCATGGAAACCACGCAGGAAGTCTAGATCGGAAAACGGAGGCTATTTCTGATGCACAATTAGCACTAATCAAGCATCACTGGGCAAAACCCCTCGAGAAGGAAAATCCCCGACCGTTCGGTCGCATGGGAAGTTGGGAAATCATAGGGAAAGCGCTAAAGCAAAAGGCGGGCCTCGCACTCCAAAACCAATGGAATATCAGAGGCATGTTGGGCGATAAGTGGATTTGGCAGGAGAATGAGAGATTCCACACATTGCACGATGTGTGTCCAGCAGATGAGAGAGAAAATCACCTCTCATCATGGGCTAATGTTTGAGCAAGTCAACTGCATGATAAGAGCGAACATCACAGGATCTACGAGCTCCAAATCTGATGACAGAGATTGCACCTGATGAATGACTAGATCTGGAGGGAGAATTAAGTTGTGGCGTATAAAAGTCTGAAGTCTGATTTGACAGTTGAGTTGGTGGATGAATCATTACACAGCGTAACCGAAATACCGAACCATTTGAGGAAGAGCTAGCGTCGTTTGTGAGAGGACAAGTGGCCACTTTCGTATGAGATGTTACACAGTGGCAATGACGCAAAGGCAGGGAACTCCAAGTGAACAACAACAGACGATCCGAAGGGGCGGAAGAGGAAGCAAACAATCACGAGAAAAATTGGCTTTAAGCCATGAATAGACAGAGAACAAAAACAAGCAAGTGAGCATTGTAAGAAAGAAGGGGATAGTGAGACAGAGAGATTGAACAAAGAATAAGCAAGAAGCTGAAACAAAGAGTCGAGCTAACCTACAGAGTAAGGTAGCATCAAGCAGACAGAAGGCTTGGAAGGTTTGAGCAATCCCTGAGAGGATATCTGTCGGGAACTAGGTACCAAATTGGACTCATCCCATTCAAGACCAATTGAGGTCGAGACTTAGTAAGGAAGAGTCTGTGCACTTAGTGGCTTGGGGAATCCAAGAACCACCCTGCTAAGCATCATCTATTTCAGGAGACTCAAATTGAGCTCTTCATTGTAAAAACTTTGCTTTAAAGACACAATAAGAAAAGGTAACCACTGAAAGCTGGACTAGAGACGTAGCCTAGGAGGATTGGGTAAACTCCTTATTAATTTGTTGTTTTCTTGTATTTGCTTAGTGTGTTTCTCTTACTATTTTCCATTTTCCAGTGTTTGTGTATTTTGCAATCTGATCGATCCATTTCCTAAGATAACATATACGCACACCAACACATGTGTCTGTAATACCTTCATTCATTAATTAATTAACTGAGATCACTCAAGAGTGATTATCATATCAAGTGGTATCAGAGCTCTAGGCTGTTAATGTTAGACAAGCTTGTGTTGGATTTAGCTATTGAATGCTAACTATATCAAAGCTCAAATTAGGAGAAGGAGAGATGGTCGAAACTAATTTTGAAATTGGGAGAGTCTATCCTCAGAAGACAATGTTAGAGGAAGGTTCTATGGGGCCAAACCATCAATTCATAGATAGTTTCCTAGCCGAAAAGTCCATGGTAGAGGAAATGTATAGGGATTTTAGAAAACACAATGATGAAGATTCATCAGGCTCCAAACAAGATAAAGGAGAAGATGAGTCTCACTTCCATGACCACTCAAAAGGCAAAGGGAAAGAGGAAATCTTCCTCACACCTCCTAATAGCCCTAAACATAAAAAGAAGGCATCTTTGATTAAACTAGATGTCAAATTTGATTTACCTATATATGATGGAGAGTTAAATGCAGAAAAGCTGGACAATTAGATTACACAAATTGATGTTTATTGCAAAGTGCAGAATATCGATTCAGATGAGAGCAAGATTCAGCTGGCAAGGCTACGCCTTGGAGGCACTACCTTAGTCAGGTGGGAAGGCAGGACCCAAGCTAACTTGAAGAGACATGGTAAGACTATCTCTGCCTGGAGTGAATTTGTTTCTGCAATCAAAAAGCCATTCTATCCATTGGCCTACATGCAGCAAGCCATGCTGAGCTGGCAAACTCTTCAACAATTGAAAGGGCAAAGTGTACAGGGATACACCGAAGAATTTGGAAAGAGAGCATTGATTCTAGGAATCTCATTAGACTCACTTGAGACTCTGTTGAAGTACATTGGTGGTCTACACAACTACATGAGGCACATTATCCTCATCTTTAATTCCACTAGTATAGATGAGGTATCTGTTCAAGCTATTCATAGTTGCAGATATGTTATCTAGACCCATTATAAATGCATCTACTATACTTAAGCATAATTATGTGTTACATGAGAGTTACATTGAACAATATGCTCAAGATATAGACTTTAAAGATGTATATGCAATTTTAAGTCAAGGCAAACGAGTAGAAGAATTGGATTATCATGTAAAGGACCGATTCTTATATGATTGTGGGAAGTTATGCATCCCACAAACTAAAAGAATAAAGGTAATTCAAGAAGCACACACTTCTCTAATATCAAGTCACTTTGGGGTAAGTAAAACAGTTGCACAGCTGCTTAGATTTTGTTATTGGCCAAAAATGAACGAGACAGTTTCTGGATATGTAAGAGGGTGTACTATGTGTGTGAAAAGCAAGCCCATCAATAGAAAGCTAGGCTTGTACACTCCATTACCAGTTCCTTCTCACCCTTGGGAAAGTGTTTCCATGGATTTTGTTGGAGGACTACCTAAATCTAGGAAAGGTCATGATCATCTGTATGTTGTTGTGGATAGGTTTAGAAAAATGTGTATTTTGATACCTTGTAATATACAGACTACAACTAAACAAACTACAAAACTATTCTTTCAACATGTATGGGTTCATTTTGGATTACCCACTTCCATTGTATCTGATCGAGACACCTGATTTGTGGGGAAGTCTTGGTAAATTCCGTGGGAACTAATAGACATGAAATTGAATAAAAGCACATCTTTTCATTGACAAAATGATGGCCAGACAGAAGTAGTTAACAGGACAGTGATCTAGTTACTCAGGGGATATTGCAGCAAGCATCCTAAGGTTTGGGATGAACATTTTTGTTATGTGTATCATGCTTACAATAGAGCAAAACATTCTTCTACACAGAGATCTCCTTTTGAGACCTGTTTTGGTTTCACACCAAGATCTCCTTTGGATTTTGTCTTTGGTAAATACACCATAGTTGAGGGACACAGTGATGTGGACAGGGAAACTAGGTTCATTGAACAGATCCAAGAGATCCACCAAGCAATACAGGAACAACTAGAAAAGAGCCAAGCCAAATACAAGGTAAGGCATGACAAACATTGGATGAAGCATATTTTCCAAGTTGGTGACCAAGTCTCATTGTATATCATTAAGGACAGGATGCAAGGTGAAGATAAAAGCTAAAGCCTTTCAGGTATGGACCCTTTAAGATACTTGAGAAGATTGGTGAGAATGCTTTTCACCTTGATCTACCAACTTACATGCACTTCTACTCAGTCATAAATGCAGATTGCTTGAGATTGTTTGAACCTTCACTAATTGAAGATCCCGAAGAGCAGAGTCAATTGCCCTCTATTGATAACCTGTTACCTAAATATCTTAATGAATCTCAAGAAGACACAGTTTTGGATAGGAAGGTGAGGACGAGACGTAGGGGAGATGTTGAGTACCTTAGAGTTGGGCTCAAGGGTTCAAATCTGAGCAATGCAAAGTGGATAGAGATTGGACAAGTGAGACAACTGTACCCTCACTTAATCAATGATTGAAAACCGAATTTTGGTGGTCCAAAAGCTTTTTCACTGGGAAGGTCGTGATCCGAATTGGATCCATAAAAATTTTCAAAGTTTTATGAATGTATCAAATCAGGACAGACTTCAAAAAACTTGTGAAGAAAGAGCTATTAGGAAGACCTCTAGACAGTGGCAGTTTGTAGCCAGCAACGAACGACGAGGACCTCAGTCAAAGCACGCTGACCAAGGCCCATGGAGACCGTGCAGGATGCAAACTAGTAGTTAGGAAGTCTGGATCGGAAAATAGAGGTTGTTTCTGATGTGCGATTCTGGGAAAAACCCCTCGAGAAGGAAAAGCCCCAAGCGCTCGGTCGCATGGGAAGCCAGGAAACTATAGGGAAAGAGCTAAAGCAAAAGGCCAGCCATGTGCTCCAAAACCGGTGGAATATTGGAGGCATGTTGGGTGGTAAGTGGATTTGCTAGGAGAATGAGTGATTCCACACATTGCACGACGTGTGTCCAGCGGATGAGAGATAAATCTACCTCTCATCGTGGGCTAACAATTGAGCAAGTCAATCGCGCGATAAGAATGAACACCATAGGATCTGGGGGCTACAGATTTGACGGCAGAGATTGCACCCGATGAATGATTAGATTTGGAGGGAGA
This sequence comes from Pinus taeda, assembly GCA_000404065.3. NCBI lineage: Eukaryota > Viridiplantae > Streptophyta > Pinopsida > Pinales > Pinaceae > Pinus > Pinus taeda. The sequence continues at coordinate 180,093 of APFE031126980.1, forward strand.
ATTAAGTTGTGGCATATAAAAGTCTCAAGTTCGATTTGACCGTTAAGTTGGCGGATGAATCATTACATAGTGTAACCAAAATAATGAATCGTTTGAGGAAGAGCTGGTGCAGTTTGTGAGAGGACAAGTGGCCACTTCCCTAGGAAATATTACATAGTGGCGATGATGTAGAGGCAAGGAAATCCAAGCAAATAGCAGTAGACGATCCGAAGGGGTGGAAGAGGAAGAAAACAGTCATGAGATAAATTGGCTTTAAGCCATGAACAGACAAAGAACAAAAACAACCAAGTAAGCATTGTAAGAAAGAAGGAGACAATGAGACAGAGAATAAGCAAGACGCAGAAAACAAAGAGCCGAGCTAACCTACATAGTAAGGTAGCATTAAGCAGACAGAAGGCTTGAGAGGTTCGAGCAATCCCTGAGAGGATATCTGTCGAGAACTAGGTACCAAATTGGACTCATCCCATTCAAGACCAGTTGAAGTCGAGACTTAGTAAGGAAGAGTCTATGCACTCCAGTGGCTTGGGGAATCCAAGAACCACCCTGCTAAGCATCATCTATTTCAGGAGACTCAAATTGAGCTCCTCATTGTAAAAACTCTGCTTTAATGACACAATAAGAAAAGGCCACCACTGAAAGCTGGACCAGAGACATAGCTCAAGAGGATTGGGTGAACTCCTTATTAATTTGTTGTGTTCTTGTATTTACTTACTATGTTTCTCTTACTATTTCCATTTTCCAGTGTCTGTATTTTACAATCTGATCGATCTGTTGCCTAAGATAACATAGACACACACCAGCACATGAGTCTGTAATACCTTCATTCATTAATTAATTAACTGAGATCACTCAAGAGTGATTATCAGATCACCTGAAGAGAAACAAATCAAGTAATGGCTAAGTGAATAACAATTTGATCACGTCAAACATATAAATCACCACGTTAGATCATAACATTCAACAAAACAATTTAAAAAAGAATGAACATAAATAAGGAGAAGTAACAAAATTATTTATTTAAAACTACATATTTTTACATAATAAGTTCCTCATAAATCTGAACTATACGACATGTGTAGTCATACCTGTCCAAAGCATGAATCCTTTTCTCCCATAAGCCTCCTAAAATTCTCCCTTTCTAATGTGGAATTAAATTCCTTTAATACTCATGGGAATTGGATCCCCATTTAATTTTCCATAACTACCTTAACTAAAATATGAATTACATTAATACTTCTTTCTCCTTAAATGAAATACATAATCCCTTCATTTAATTATTGTTGCTGAAATATTTAACCCTATAAGATCTTTAAATAGTATTTATTTATTTTTCCTACAAAAATGATTCGTAGATTAGAGTGGATATTCTACTGGACAATTCGTCACAACAAATCTGATAATATTATATTAAAAATATGAGATTCTACGTTATAACAGTTTTATTTAATTTATAGATATGTAGATTTCATTGTAATTAGTGCATGCATGTGAATGAAAATAATGCAAAAAAAACAGAGAATGAAAAAATAATCTCACACACACATAAGACACAATATATGCTCTTTGGAAACCATTTTGAGAGAAAACCCAACTGGAAGGTGAGGTTGCTTCGCTCTCTTTCTTTGTTTGGAAATATGGCTATAGGTATAAAGAAGTAATGCCTGTGGCTCGTGGGCTACTACAGTGAACAAATACCCTTTTTGTTCTCTAACTCCTATCTCTCCTGGATATCTTTGTTGAAATTTGGAACATAATTATCTCAAAATAATGGAATGCCTCTTCCTCCTAGTGGCCTGGTTATAACATAGCTTGATAGTGTACTAGTGGTTAAGTTTGGCTACATAAATTATTAACTAGAGTTACAAAATAGAATCTTGTAGAGTGTTTTACATCACAAACACATGGCTAGCCCCTTTTCCATGAATAATGGGGGCTGACAGGACATCTTCTCGAGCTATAGGTGTGAAAATAGGAAGGTCAACTTTTGAGTGGCATAAATTTGGCACACATACTCTAATTGATGCACTTCTTGAATCATTGGAAAGGCCTTTGTGTGTAGAATAGAATGGAAAGGAGATGTGTTGAAGCAGCAAATTTACCCCCAAAAACATCATTTGATGCCTCAAAACATTCCTTGAAGGTTTCGAACCCCATTTCGCCAAACTGTGTCCCGCCGAAAAATGGTCTTATGAGCGGATTCCTCCACTTATCAACTCCAAATGCATTGAGATGGATGACAAACAATATAATGATCCAAGTCAAATCACACCTCCAATTTTGGGAGGCTTTTGGTCCCCAAAATCATTTACTGAATGAGGTGAGGAATTTTCTTCTCCACCTTCTCTTTGGTGTACCATTTAGCCTTGCCTGGAAGTGGTCCCTTCAACCAAATCTGCCAAAGATCATGTTGTGCTTGTCTTGTAGTTCTAGACAGCTTCTCCAAAATTGTATCATTTTTTTACTCTTCCTGAATGTTTAGTGCCTAATCCTCCATAGAAGGTATGACATGTTCCTCTTCTCGATCTAACATGGAAAGCTTATAGAGTTTAAAATTCTATACATTCACAACTGAGTAAATGCATATATATGGTGGTTAACTAAGTCAATACAAATCATCACCCACCTTTTCTAGTATCTCAAAGGTACCATACCTTAGAGCCTTGATTTTCTTACCAAGCCCCTGTAGTGTTTCCTTGTTCAACTGTGGTCATACTTTGTCTCCCCCCTTTAATGATTTCTCTATTTTGTGCTGATCATTCCTGGCCTTATACTTCTTCTTTGACTTCTGCAGTGTGTCCTATACTGGTAGATGGAACTACCTAATCTTCTCTTCAAACTTTTCAGCACTCAAATCATCTCCTATAAGATATTACCTCACTCCTCCTTGTTGCCTATATGTAACGTCCAAAGATGAAGGTCGAAAATATCCAAAAAAAGCCTCAAATGGGGATTTTCCTGTGGAAGTGTGGACTTCTTTGTTATAGGAATGTTGTATATATACCAGATTTTTTTCCCAAGTCTTTAGATACTTCTGGTTGTATGCCCTGAGAAGCTCCACCAAATTCTTGTTGACTATTTTTGTCTTCCCATCTGTTCATGGATGGAATGTTGTAGATCTCTTCAACTTTGTGTCATACTCTCCCACAATGTAGTCTAGAATGCACTGAGAAATCTTGTGTCCTTGTCTAAAATGATGCTCCTTGGTATCCGAAAGTGCACCCAAATCTATCCAAATAAGAAGTTTATTGCTTCTTGTCCACTGATGGTCTTTTTACAGGGAAATAAAACACACATCTTGTTGAAACTGTCAACTACCACAAATAGATAGTCATGTCCCTTCTTGGTTGTCGGTAAACCTACCACAAAGTCCATGGAAATGCTTTCCTAGGGATGAGTAGGTATAGGTAAGGGATGATACAGACCATGTTTCCTATTACTAGGCTTGTTGGTACAAAATATCATGCATCCTTTTATGAACCTAGCAACCCACACTTTCATCCTGGGCCAATACCCATACCTCTGCTAGTTAGCCATGATCTTCCCTACACCAAAGTGCCCTGAAACCTTGGAGTTGTGAGTCTCTCTAATCACTTGCAAATGCTCACCTTTAGGAACACATAGTTTATCCATACTATATAGTAACCCAACCTGGAGATGGTAGTCAATGGTGTTGTTGCCAACATACACATGACTCTGACTCTGCAACTGATGATTAACCTCCTTGAAGTCCGCATCTTTTGAATATGCCTCTCTGTATGCATCATGGGTGAATGGATCCATGTGTGTCAGAGTCCCCAAAGTTATAATATTTAATGTGGCTAGCCTTGAAAGCATATCCACCAACTTCTTTGTGCTTCCCTTCTTATACTTGATCACCAAATGAAACTATTGTAAAAACCCCATCCACTTGTAATGCCTAGACTTTTGTAGCTTACTATGGGCTTGCAAGTACATCAAAAAAAGCCATGAGAGTTTATGTTATCGGCCATCGAGCTCATATTCTTCTCTGGTGGCTATGAATTTCTTCACAAGGGCAAAGGAAATATTTTATTAATTTACTCACTTTTTGCACGTGGCCTATGACCATAGCCTTAACCCTCCCTATCAAAGGTTGAAAGTCATCAAGACAAGAGTCCTCGTAGGTGAGGGTCGCGCTCATCCATGTTTCCACATTTCTCATTTAAGCCTTGAACGTGTTCCATCTCAAGTGATTCAACTCCACCAAAGATTGATGAATCTAGCCCATGGTGTGTAAGATCCCAAACCTTAAAAATTTTAACAAATCTAGCACACTTTACTTTTTTAATTAAAATTAAACTTTCAATATGAACAAGAATAGAAAGGGATTTGGAAATCAAACCACCTAATTTAATTAATAACTGTAGATAATACATGCCAAAATGATTAACATATAAACCCTTGCCAATGGCATGCAAGACTTCTCATCAATAGACTTGACTAACTAAACTCTGAAGCACACTAGTGGACCTTGAATGGATCCACCAAACAAATTCTTTGAGGGGTTTTCATCCTAGGATCAAACTAGAACTGGCCAAGTCGAGTTCTCAACAAAACACAAATAGATAAACAACTTAGGATGATCCAAAGGCTTAGTTCCTATCCCCTTTAATTCACTTGATGAACTCTCTAGAAATTTTATTTTATTATTTTCCCTCTAAAAACAAATGAAAATACAATAGGGAAATCCCATGGGCAAATACCATGGTAGATACCATAGGTAAATTATGTCCATTTTGATCATATTGAAAAAAAGGAATATTATATGGTGTCTCTGAAATCCCCAGTATCCATGAGAGATTGATAAATCTAGCCTGTGGTGTCCCTAAAATCCTCAATACAATCCTTGAGCACCACTTTTTTTACCTTTACATGTTCTACCTCTTTTGGATTTCAAGTTTGTGGCCAAGATAAAAACGTAGTTGGAATTAATGAGGATGTATGTCATGACTACCTTCACAACATCACTCTTCTTGTCCCTCAAAGACACTAGGTAGGAAGAGAGCGATGAAAACCTGAGATTCAGATACATAGTCACATTCCACAAAGTTTTGATAAATTTCACTAGTCTTGTATGGTCGTGGTGAAGTAGATTCACGTCCTCTACTACTGTTTCTGAAATCAATATAACAACAATTATAATAAAATAAAAAGTAGTAGTGGATGGATCCATGTTGACTCTACCTCAAACCGCACTCATAGAGGACATATCTCGAAGTTTCGGACTTTGCTTTGCTTTCTTCAAGGCGAGTGAGGAGATTATCATTGGAAGACCATGCGTAAATTTTGGTAGGAGTATTGGTTTGAATTTTCTTCATTTCTCTCTACATACACATGATGAGTCAAGCTATTTGTGGTTTTTGTGAGACATGTTATAAAGTGTAACTATTTTCAATCTTCAATAATGTACTTGATTCATTATGTCATGTACTTGTCAAAAGAATAAAGAAAATAATTTTTATTATTGTAAGAATGACTTATTAAAGCATGGGTTTCATGCTTCGATCATCATTATATTAGTCAAGGTACCCATTGAGGGCTTCTAGTATTAATATTCAGTTTATAGAGTCATTGTACATTCGAAGAGACGCTTCTTAGGCTTTTGAATGATGTAAAAAGTTTTTGTATCAAATCAAATATGAATTATGTACCCTCCACATCATATCGGCCTAAGGACCTCCATTCGACCCACAAGAAGCCTATATATTCAAGGAGGTTGAATTCGTTTGAACCATTCACTCTCAAGCAAGTTCAATATCTCAAGAAAATAAGGGTAAGTACGAAGTATGTTTCCGGGAGGATGAAATAAGTGTGAGTTTGGGGAAGTCTACAAAGAGGAAGAAAGTAAAACTTTTGGTGTCTCTCTCTCTGTTTCATGGTTTGGGTTGGGAGATCGAAGTCTCCTAAGATTTTGATGTTGACGAAAGATGCTACCTATTCGAAGTTTTTGGAAGGGGTCAAAGTTGCTAGAAGGGGTCAAATATCTGGGAGGTTGACATGGTGTGGAGAGAAAGTTTGGTCTTGGTCTAGGGTAAAGAGTCTAAAAGAATACTATTGAAAGGAAGAATTATCTTAATTGGCTTTTCCCCTCGAGGGGGGCTTTTCCCTAGAATGTGCCTATATCTCATATCTCTTGTTTTATGATCTTCATACACATATAATATGGTAATTGCTTGATGAAAGATAAGATAATAAAGAAGTAAAAGAAGCCAAAACACTCACAAGTAATTGTCAAGAAAGGAAAATCAAACCCTAATATAATATCTCTGATTCTCCAACATGGTATCAGATCTCAGGTCAAGAGAAATGGAAGATCACTTGTTGGCATGAATTCTCCCTCTATGATGAATTACATAAGAATTGGTTACAACATTGTTTGAAGACAGATCAAGAAGATCATATACTACTTATTCAACAAATTCAAGAGTCAAGGATTCTTGGCTTCCCTTACAAGATATCTTATTGGTGACAATGCATGGATCATTGATAGTGGAGCCTTAAGACACATGGCTGGTGAAAACAAGCAACTTCACGCAATATCAAAGGAGTCATCCTCTCATGCAGTAGAATTGGGTGACAACCAAAGCTATGTTATTAGAGGCTTGGGATCTGCATCATTGAAGCTTGGTAATGGATCAAAGTTTCATTTCAACAACATTCTCTATGTGACAGGTTTGAAAAAGAATTTACTTTATATTTCTTGCTTAGAAGATAAAGACGAAAGGATTTATTTTGTTGATGAAAAAGTGTTGGTTTTGGGAAAGAACTCTAGTATTGACAAAGCTAGGGTTATTGCAGTTCATGAAGGAAGTCTTTACTGGGTTATCACACCATCTCCTCAAGCCTTAGTTCATATGTAAATAAGTCCCATTTAACTATAGCATCGAACGTATGGTCATCTTCATTATAGGGTCATCCCTACTCTTAGTCAATTGGTTCATGGTGTTACTGATATGAAGTTAGATAATGAAGGTGTGTGCAAGGGATGATATTTGGGGAAGCATACTAGAAAGCTATTTCATAATAGTTAAAATAGGTCTAAAGAAATATTAGACCTCATCCATTCTGATTTATGTGGGCCCATGTCTGACAAATCACTTGGAGGTCATCTCTACTATGTAACATTTATTGATGATCATTCGAGGAAGACATGGCTCTACCTAATCAAAACAAAAGATGAAGTCTTTGATAAGTTCAAGGAGTTCAGGGCTAAAGTGGAAACCCTAACCAAAAGAAAGATAAAGACTCTGAGGTATTAAAATGGTGGGGAATACACTTCTAAAGAGTTAATTGCATATTGCAAGGATGCAGGTATTAAGAGGGAGCACATTGTTCCCTACTATCCAAAACAAAATGGATTCGCTAAAAGAAAGAATAGGTCAATTGAATAAGGAATTTGTATGATGCTCCTTGATCAAGATCTATCTAAGTTCTTATGGAGTGAAGTAGCAATGGCTATCGTGTACACTTAAAATAGAAGTCCTCGTACGAGTCTTGATAATCCTACACCCAAAGAAGTATTCACTGTTGGAAGTAATGCTTCCATGTCATGTGTAGTTGTAATTAGGAGTTTGTCTAGAGGTCATTGCTTCCATTGTGTGAGTTGTAATGGTGATCTGGTTGTGTCGAAGTTAGTAATTTGTGTCTTATATATTTGTACTTGTGATGATCAATAAAAAGTATTGAAGAGTGATTTGTGTTGTGTGAAATTTCTCTTTGTGCTCTCGATCTCAATTTATAACATGGCATTGGAGTGGGTACTGGTTTTACTACCTCAAGGGAGGGCCAGGAATATGTAAGGGAGCCTTGAGGATTGATTCTCTATACATAGACTTCTGAGTTTAGTTTAGTTTAGCATATGAATTTCATGTTCTTGTGTTCCTATGTGTAGATTTGTTTTATTATTAAGTGTTGTTGTAATATATTTTCAAAGGCATTGCACTACTATGAAAAGGTTTGAAAGGAGAAGTGCCAAACATTGAGACGTTGATATTAGAGAGTAGGTATTAGAGAAGAAAGCCATATACATTGAGCCGCTCCATTGAAAAAAATAAATAAATAAAATACAGCGACCATCACCATAAATCAAAGGGCCTATCGATATGCACAGTGGAATGCAATTTGATATTGCATCCTTGGCACTGTGCTTTCCAGGATGGTTAGATCCTATCGTGAAAGGGAAGATCATGCCTAGTACTGTCAAGTTCTTCTTTCAACCATCTTGTCGGCATTATAATCCATCAGATCTCATTTCGCTGGCTACAAATGGTATTGCAAAGATTAGGATCAGCACATTGAGCAGAAGTGTCGTCAGTTCTCTGTTTGGATTCATCTCAGAAGTGAGATCCAATTATGGTATCACAAAAAATAAACTCTAGGGTGTTATAGTATAAAATTAATTCTTCAAGCTCTTTTTGTTTCACTGATGTTAATAATGGCCCTAACTGGGACTGGATTCAGTTGAAGAGCATCTGGAGCATCATTATGTGTGAACGCAAGTGTCAATAATAATGTTGTCATCCACAATGGTCAAAGTCAAAGAGTTTGATGACGTAGACCGAAATGCCAAGAGTTAGAAAGTGAGAGGATTATTTTTACGTAATGGTATCTTTTTGCCAACATTTGTGGGGAAGACAATTAATGTTAAATTTATTCCAAAAGAGTTCCATGTCATAGATAAAATGTTTCCCATGAAAGAATATTTGAACTACTGCAGTAATTTGGAAGGCCTTTGTTCACATTTTAGATCTCAAGTCATAAAATATTTGTTTATCTAGTTTTTATGTTTGCGTTGTGATTTGTAGTAGTTTTCTATTTTTTCAGTTCTGGCTATAAAACGATTGGTGGTTCTTAAATTGGAAGCCATGGTGTCTAAAACATCAATTCTTGTGTGTTATTAATTTTGGTTATAAAAAGGGTTGGTGGTTATTAAACTGGAATCCTCGATGTATGAAACATCAATTCTTGTGTAAGGTCAAGTTGTTTGATCAACGCTTGAGCACATTCAGTATCCATACCTCCATCCTATCAACTGACAAATAACCAAAAGCGAAATATCTAACAGATGGTGGTTGGTCCTTAGGATCGTTCATTACTTAATGGCTCTTATCGCAGAAGCCCCGACGAGCCGAGTTGTCAATATTATTGATCTTGAAAAGTTCATCAACGATGGTTAGAGGTAATTACATTTTAAATGGAGGTCAAGTAACAGCTCGAAGATGTTTTGGTGAAAGAGTAGTGTTTGTGAGATTCCAGAGTGCATGTGGGTGCTAATGAAGACTAGCTAGACAAATATCATATTGTTGTTGTAATATGTTTTCCATGTAAGAATTAAGGGAGGGTGTTGAAAGTAATGCTTCCATGTCATGTGAGTTGTCATTAGGAGTTATGACAAGTCAGTCTAGAAGTCATCGTTTCCAATGTACAAGTTGTAATGGTGATTTGGTTGTGTCAAAGTTAGTAATTTGTGTCTTATATATTTGCACATGTTATGATCAATAAAAAGTATTGAAGAGTGATTTGTGTTGTTTGCAATTGCTCCATGTGCTCTCGATCTCAATTTCTAACATTTACAAGGGAGAAGTTGAGTGTGGATCATCTCTCTATATTGGAAGTCCAACATATATCCATGTTCCAAAAGACAAGAGAAAGAAGTTGGATGCAACAAGTATCAAGGGAATATTCATTAGTTATAGTCTTTCCTCAAAAGAATATAGAATTTATGTAAAGGAAGGAAGACACATTGAAGTAAGTAGGGATGTCATATTCGATGAAAATCAAGCTTACAAGAAATCAAAGGCTATTCCTATTGATTCTGATGAGGAAGAAGTTTCCGTATTTAAAGAAGAAGAATTTTATAATGAGAACTCTACTACAAATGTTGAAGAAGAAGGAATAAGTGAGCCTATTCAATCAGTGCTTATCCCAACCACAATGAAGATGCTAAATTAGTTGAAAGCTACATTAGAAGATGTTGAAGGACATGAAAATGCAAAATGGTCTTCTAGGGAAAGTAAGAAACTGAAAACATATTATGGTTATGCTACATGTATGATAAATTTGATTGAAACTGAACCATCTACATTCAAGGAAGTTGAGCATGAAGAGTTTTGGAAGAAAGCTATGCAAGAAGAATATCAATCCATCATGAAGAATGAGGTTTGGGAAATCGTTCCTATACCTAGTGACAATTCAGTTGTCACATCGAAGCATATTTATAAGATCAAACATGATGTTGATGGAAGTATAGACAAGTACGAAGCAAGGTTCATCACAAGGGGTTTCTCTCAAAAGGAAGGCATTGACTATGAAGAAACATTTGCACCTACAGCAAAGTATGCTACCATTACATCATTGGCTTCATTGGTTGCTACAATTGGATGGAATATCCATCAAATGGATGTTAAGACTACATTTCTAAATGGGACCATAGATGAGGAAGTGTACCTTGAACAAACTAAAGGATTTGAAGTGAATAGTAGGGGCTCTCATGTTTGCAGACTCAAGAAAGCCCTATATGGTTTGAAGTAAGAACTGAGGGCATGGTATACGAGAATGGATGCATATATTCTAAGAATTGGGTTCATGAAGAGTATTGTTGATCTAAATCTATATATAAAGGTCATGAATAATGAGGCCGTCATTATTCTACTATATGTGGATGATCTATTCATCACTTATGTAGAGTGAAGAATTCAAGAATGCAAGAAGATGTTGACAGTTGAATATGAGATGAAAGATCTAGGACCGATGCATTACTACATATGTCTAAAGATATGGAAGATACCTGGGACATATACTTGGTGTAAGGAAAGTACATCATCAAGTTATCACATAAATTTAGGATTACAGATTCCAAGCCAATGATTACTCCTATGATCACCAACCTCAAGAAGTTGAGGAGCTCCAACTCTAATCTTATGGACCCTACCTCATATCGACAGTTCGCGGGTTCCATGATATATTTGGTAAACACTAGGCCAGATATATGTTTTGCAATAAACATTCTTAGTCAGTTTCAATTGAGCATCATCATCATCAATGGATAACTTCCAAACAGATATTGAGGTATCTCTGTGGCACTATACATTACTGCCTAAAGTATGATAGTAAGGAATTCAAGCTAATTGGCTTCAAAAATTCTAATTAGGGTGGAAGTGAGACTGATGGAAGGAGCACTACTAGAGGATGCTTCAGTTTGGGAACTGCTATGATCTCATGGATGAGTAGGAAGAAAGATCATGTTGCATTGAGTAGTGATGAAGTAGAATATGTGGTTGCAAGTGAAGTATAAAAAGAGGTATTTTGGTTAAGGAAGCTTCTGATAGATTTGCTTGAGAAGTCTTTGGGTCCTATTGTGATTAATTATGATACTCAAATTTGCATCAACATTTCTGGAAATCCTGTGTTTCATTCGATGATGAAACATATTAATAATAAGTTCCACTTTATTAGGAACTCGGTATAAGATGGGATCATGAAGTTAGAGCATGTCCCGATAGATGAACAAGTAGTAGAGATACTAAAAAAGGCTCTTCCTAATAAAAAAATTCAAACATCTAAGGAACCTGATGGGTTTGGTAGATATTGGTGATTGTATTGATGATAAGAAAATGGAAGAGATTTCTTGAGGCTTTGCAAGTGAAGCATTGCCTTGGGAGACATCAGGTTGGCACTCTATGTTGATGTCTAGATCCCAGAATTGAAAATGCAGTGTTGGTTATTGAGCTTTGTTTTGGATACACACCTGTATGTTTGGACTGGTGGTTAGAAAGTAAGCCTGATGGTACTGAGAGGGGATGAAATATTGAGTACACCTTAGTCCCACTTGGATAGATTTCCCTAGTCAGGAATGTAGTCCATGACATTGCAATGCCTAAATTGTTGAGTGACTAGCTCGATAGATTTACCTGGTCAGGAATATAGTCCATGGCATTGCAGTGCCTAAAAGTTCTTCATGTTTTCATATAGTTTGATATCTTCCATTGTGTATGTGCATTATGAATACCTCCCTAGTTAAGAGGGAGTGTTAGAAAATGTACCTATGTTCAGTCTTCAATAATGCACTTGAGCCATTATGTAATGTACTTGTCAAAAGAATAAAGAAAAGAAATTTTATTATTGTAACAATGACTTATTAAATCATGGGTTTCATTCTTGGGTCATCATTATATTAGTCCAAGTCCTCATTAAGGACTCCTAGGACTAATATTGAGTTTATAGCGTCATTGTATATTCGAAGAGACCCTTCTTGGGCTTTCAAATCATGTAAAAAGGTTTTGTATCAAGTCAAATATGAATTACATAGCCTCCATATCATGTCAGCCTAAGGGAGATCAAGTCGACCTAAGGACCCCTATTCGATCCACAAGGAACCTATATATTCAAGGTGGTCGAAGTCATTTGAACCATTCACTCTCAAGCAAGTTCGATATCTCAAGAAAAGTTAGAGAAGTGCAAAGCCTATTTTCGGGAGGACGAAAGAAGTGTGAATTTGGGAAAGTCTATAGAGAGGAATAAAATCAAATTTTTGGTGTGTCTCTCTCTCTGTTTCGTGGTCTGGGTTGGGAGATTGAAGTCTCATAAGATTTCATTGTTACCAGATGCTCCATGTTTCCAGAAGTTGCTGCCTAGTCGAAGTTTCTGGAAGGGGTCAAAGATCTAGGATGCTAACATGGTGTGGAGGGGAAGTCTAGACTTGATCTTGGGTAAAGAGTCTTAAAGAATACTATTGAAAGGAAGAATTATATTGATTGGGTTTTCCCCTCAAGGGGGGTTTTTCCTTGGCATGTGCCTATATGTTGTGTCTCTTGCTTTTTCATCTTCATACACATATAATATGGTAATTTCTTGATCAAAGATAAGATAATAAAGAAGTAAAAGAAGCTGACACTCTCACAAGTAATTATCAAGAATGGAAAATCAAACCGTAATATAATATATTTGATTCTCCAATAAGACAGAGTATTGCCAGAACATTAAATGCGTACGCCTCTTGATAATCAAAACCTACAATAAATTACTGAATACAATGTTGATGCCATGCATTGGGCTTTGGAGCCATGGTGGTTGCAGTAGGGAACATTAGCATAGGAAATCCCAAAACCCAAAGTTCAACCATGCAAAAATTTTGAAGTTTTTTTTATGTACGATTAAAATTAATACTCTAATATATCTCAAGATGAAGACTATATATCATCACTATGAGAGTGGCATAATAATATATTTTTTACCACTTTAAAATAAGCCAAATTGAAATAGCTTATTATCATTCCAACTATTATTAATAATTGTTTATTATATAGAATAAAGATGTGAAGAAATGACTCATAAGAAATAAAAGTGACAAAAATAAATAAAGAAGTGGGACAAGAAAAAAAAGGTGTAGGTTCACTTGTTTTCAAATTAATTTTTCAACCTTTTATTCCTCTTAGCAAAGGGGCAAAGGGGAATTAATGAATAAAATATATTTTCATATATAATGAAAATTTTAATCTAATTATAAATATTTTAAAGGTGAATAACAAGGATTTAATATTATAGAATATTTATGAAATGTTTTTCTTAATAATTAAGGATAGAGGATTAATATTTATTTTAAAAGTAGTTATGTTTTTCAATTTAATTAAAAAATGTTTAAGGGGTTTGGATAGCCGATCAAGTGCATGTTGAATCAGGAGAACTTACATATCTCCATTATTTGAAGCATCACTGATGCAGGAGCATCCAGCTCACAGTGACGAGGCAGAAAGACTCCAACTAGGTTCACGAGCAGGACACCGAATTGTCAGATTCTGCTGGAAATAATTTTTCTTTTTATTTTATTTTACAAGTCAGAAACAGTTAGATGATTTACTTTCCAGTTAAGTTTATTGATTAGTTTCATTGCCAAGTGAAGGGTAGTTTATGTAAGTTAGGAAAAATAACTATTAATTGCTTTTACAAGTCTTTACATATTTGAACAGTTACAGTTACAAGTAGGAACAGAAACACGTAACTGATTTTGTAACAGAAACAGACAAACTGCAAGCCTTAACTGCACACAGAGGCTATAAAAGAAAAGAATCCATGTAAAGAAGGGGTCTTTTGGTTCAAGTAGAAAATAAGTTGAGAAATTGAATAATAAAAATTATCAAAGCATTCAAAAGTATCTAAAGAATACGGTCCATCTATTATTTCCTAAGTTATTGAATTGATCTCCCACACACGATTACTGAGATTTCACATTTCTGTAATTTAAATGTAACACTATGATTGCTGAACAAATATGAATTGAAATCCAAAACCAGTGTCAAACAAGCACACATGAGTATAGTCGAAGAGTCATGATTACAAAATCGATACCAGCATACAAGCAGTTAATCTAGTACAAGAATCAAGCACCAGCGGCGAACCACAACGATAATTGAAGGCTACAGGTACCCAAAAGAACATTTCCTTTTCCTTTCATTAAAAACACAGTTTACATTTGTATTGCTAGTAACATTACGACACAGCCGAAAGAAAACCAAAGAGTAAAGGTCCCTTAAGGGTTACAAAGATTGTCTTCATCAAAACCAGATCAAAGTGCACTCAACCATTACAGACATACAGCGGAAAGACGAAACCCTCGTTAGGGTTTGACTACAGGCAAACGAAAGACGAAACCCTCATAAGGGTTTAACTATATACATAAAGCCAGAGTTGTTGAAACCGTGTCGCAGACGTGAACACATCCCACAAAAAGGATGGCAGACATGAAAGCTAACAGACTCAAACAATAAATTAACAAGCATATCATACGCGTAACAGAGACCTCAAGTCAGGTTAACAAAGTAGGTTCCAGGCCTACCAACTTTTAAGCCACCAAACGTTGCGGAAGACGGAGACGTGCGCCCTCCAGGCCACTGTAGGAGACCTGCAACCAAGCAACAGAAACGAGTCAGAGTTTGCCATATCCGGAAAAGCGAAACCCTCGAACAAAGATACAAAACCAGCAAAATAGGAACAGAGACAAGCGGGAAAGGAAACCTCACCTGAAGACCGCGTGAGGAGTGACCATAAAGTCGAGCCAGGAGTCGCCACAACAAGCTGAAGACCAGAGGAGCCGTCGGGTTTAGACCCAGGACAAAAAAAGGACAAATATTGAAACAGAGAACAACTAAATACTTGTAGCAGAGGTTGTTTAAGTGTTTCCATCGTTCCTGTCCGAACAGCGGAGCATCACCAGCATTCGTAACCCCAGAAATCATTGTCAAGACACAGACGAGAACCCCAAACCAGAAGTATAATAACATACACCGAAATGGAACAAAATTAGTCGAGCCCCAGCAAAAAAACAACTAACAACCACAAAAAATAGGACCGGTACCAAAACTTGGATTCGTTCGTTCAAAACAGAGTAGCCAAGCAAGCAAATAACTTACCCGAATTTACAGCGAGAACCCAGAGGTGAACACAGTCAATGTGCCAAGGAGTATAAACAGGCAAACGCGCAGAAGAAGCCTCCGTCCATAACCAGAACGAGTACAATATCAACTTACAATCACTAAACTGTGTTACAGAACCAGAAAAGGTCGAATACAACACCACCGAGAACATCTCATTGCGCAGAGCTCGAAACCCTCAGAGCGAAAATAGAAATGACAAAAATAGTCGAGAAACTGAGTTAGGGTTAGGGTAATATCGGTCACCGAGGTGGAAGGACTGTGCATTAACGCCAGCAATTAATGTTCAGCTACCAACTATTGAGCGCGGGAAGGACCAACACCGAATACAACCACGTAAGCACCCAAGTGGCACCTATAAAGTGTAAAGTGTAACGACAGCGTGGGCTGGGTCCCATCAGAGTGGTATCAGAGCAGTTGAGTTGAAAAGATTTGGGAAAAATGGATATAGGCAGACGAGGACGAGGCAGAGGTGCCTGTAGGATGGCAGATGAGGCGTTGAGAGAAGAACTCAGAGTTCTTACTGCTCGATTAGAAGCAGTAGAGGTAGGCAGAAGGAGAGATCCAGAATTAGGTGATGTGAGTGACGAAGAAGTGGGAGCACCGGTAGGAGGGGATGATGGTGACACGCCGGAAGTAAGACTGTTGAAGTCTGTATTATTATCAAATAGCAAACCAAAACCAGAGTTGCCGACGTATGATGGCAGTTTATCGATTGATGTAGTATTAGATTGGATTAGCGAGATGGACAAGTACTTTGAATGCGAAGAAATTAGTGAAGACCGCAGGGTCAAGTTTGCAGCAACCAAGCTGAAAGGACATGCCACCCTGTGGTGGGACAGTGTCCAGAATGAGAGAAATAGGTTGAACAAGCCTCCGATAAAGACCTGGGCAAGGATGGTAGCAAAATTGAAGGGCAGATTTCTTCCAAGAGATTACCAGATTGCGTTGCATAGGCAAGTTCAGAATTTGAGACAAAGAGGTCTGACGGTGAAGGAATATATGGAGGAATTTTACCGAGTAAACTTGCGAGCAGGATATATAGAGGATACAGCAGAGAGGATAGCCAGATATGTGAATGGGCTGAGGATGGAAATTTTAGACGAAATAAGTATTTTGTCTCCCAACAATACAGAGGAGGCATATCAGAGTGTAGTTAAAGCAGAAGAAAAGCTTAACCGAAGACAGAATTCCCGGAGAGGACGTGGGTCTAACAGAGGAAGAGGCCAGTCCTATGGTAGGGGTCGGACTGCCAGCAATAGCAAGGAAGCCAGTAGTTCGAAGACTTCGGGAACAACAGAGAGAGGAGATGGAACGAGGGGTGGTAGATCGTTTCAGCGTGGTAGAGGAACTGGTCGTGGAAGAGGAACTGGATACCAGTGTTATAGATGCCACAAATGGGGACACCGCTCTTTTGAGTGCCCAGAGACAGACTCTACTGGACAACGAGGTGCATATATGGCACAGCCAGAGGAAGCAGCAGCACCTCCTCAAGAGGCAGAAAATGCCCCAGAGACAGGAGAAGCGTTAGTGCTGCATAAGGTGTTGGTGAAGCCAGTGGATGATAGTATTGAACAGACGCAACGGAAAGCTCTGTTCAGAACAGTTTGTAAAGCACAAGGTAAGTGCTGTAAAATGATAATTGATAGTGGGAGTACTGACAATCTAGTGTCAGTCGAGATGGTTGAGAAGTTGGGGCTGAAACGTCTGAAACACCCCACTCCATATCGAGTTTCGTGGTTACAGAAAGGACACCAGTTGCTAGTGGATGAATAGAGTGAAGTGGAATTCCAGATTGGGCGTTATAAAGACAAAATTGTTTGCGACATTATGCTAATGGATGTGTGCCACATTTTGTTGGGCAGACCTTGGCAATATGACAGAAAAGTGACACATGATGGGGTACTGAATTGTTATAAGTTTGAAAAAGATGGGGTTAAACAGACCCTTGTGCCCATCAAAGAGGAGAAAGAGGCAGTTGAAGGAAATGAACCAAAGGCGTTACTTATGAACGGAAAACAATTTTTGAAACAAGTTGAAAACAGTGAGATGAATTTTGCTGTAGTAAGGAGGACTAGAACAGTTTTGTTACATACAGAAATCACAGATTTGCCTGTATAAATACAACAGATTTTAGAAGAGTTTACAGATATAGTGGTAGACGACTTGCCGGATAAGCTACCTCCCAAGAGGAGCATTAGTCATCATATTGATTTCATACTAGGAACCAGCTTACCGAATAAGGCAGCTTACAGAATGAGCCCCAAAGATAACGAAGAAATCAGAAAGCAGGTGTAGGAGCTATTGGATAAAGGATTAATCAGAGAAATTTTGAGTCCATGTGCTGTACCAACAGTTCTCGCCCCCAAAAAGGGAGGAGAATGGCGGATTTGCACTGATTCCAGGGCCATCAACAAAATCACCATATGGTACAGATTTTCGTTACCGCGTATGGATGATATGATGGACTGTCTGAGTGGGGCAGCTTACTTTTCTAAGATAGATTGAAAAAGTGGATATCACCAGATACGGATACGTGAAGGAGACGAATGGAAGACAACTTTTAAAACAAATGAAGGCTTATATGAATGGCTGGTCATGCTGTTCGGTTTAAGCAATGCACCCAACACCTTCATGAGACTCATGAATGAGATTCTAAAGGAGTATATAGGGAAATTTGTAATTGTTTATTTGGATGACATACTGATTTTCAGTAAGACACGAGAAGAACACCTCCAGCATGTGCGTAGAGTGCTTGAGAAGCTACAACAGAATAAGTTATTGATCAATCTGAAGAAGTGTATGTTTTTGCAGAGAGAACTGATTTATCTGGGGTTTGTGATAGCAGAGAATGAATTAAAAATGGATCCGGAGAAAGTGACAACAATCGTGAATTGGCAGTCACCGAAGAATTTGTTCGAGGTATGAAGTTTTCATGGTTTAGCGAGTTTTTATAGAAAGTTTATTAGAGATTTTAGCAGAATCTGCGCTCCTATGTTGGAGACCATCAGAAAGGCCAGCCAACCTTTTCGATGGACAAAAGCGGCAGAAAAGAGCTTTCAGCTACTGAAGAGGAAAATAACGGAAAGACCGATTCTTAGGCTACCAAAATTTCAAAAACTATTTCAGGTACGTTGTGATGCAAGTGGAACAACAATTGGGGCTGTGCTCAGTCAGGAGGACAGACCCGTGGCGTTTTTCAGTGAAAAATTGAATGATAGTAGGCAGAAGTACTCCTCCTACGATAAGGAATTCTATGCAGTGGTACAGGCACTAAGACACTGGAGGCATTACTTGCTGGGAAATGAGTTCGTGCTGTTCTCAGATAATTCTGCATTACAGTATGTAATGCAGCAGCATAAACTTAATCATAAACACGCCAAATGGGTGGAGTACTTACAGAGCTTTAATTTTGTACTGAAGCATATCAGTGGGCAAGCAAACAAGGTAGCCGACGCGTTGAGTAGAAAAGCTTTATTATTGCAGGAAAGCACTGTGCAGGTTTTGGGATTCGAACATTTACGGGATCTATATAAGACAGACCCAGATTTTAGAGAAGCTTACGAAGCGTGCCAGAATCCTTTAATAAGAGGAAACAGTCCTTGGTTGGACTATAATATATAGGAGAAATTACTTTTCAAGGGAGGACAGCTGTGTATCCCCAGCTGTTCTATGAGGGAGAATATCATTCGTGAAAAACACAATGGGGGATTGGCTGGACACTTTGGAATTGACAAGACTTTGGAACAACTTAGTCACTTTTACTTTTGGCCGAGAATGAGACGGGACGTACAACGTTTTGTGACTAAGTGTAAGGTGTGTCAACTAGCGAAAGGACACAGCCAGAACACAGGACTGTACACGCCATTACCTATTCCAGGCAGGCCTTGGGATTCTGTGAGTTTAGATTTTGTATTGGGATTGCCGAAAACACAGAAAGGGTATGATTTGGTAATGGTAGTGGTAGATCGTTTCTCGAAAATGGCACATTTTGTACCTTGTCGGAAACCAGTGATGCTACTTACGTGGCTCACTTATTTTTTAACGAGATTGTCCGATTACACGGGTTACCAACAACCATCCTATCAGACAGAGATGTAAAGCTCACTGGACATTTTTGGCGGAATTTATGGAAGAAAATGAACACCCAATTAAGCTACAGTTCTGCTTACCATCCGTAGACCGATGGGAAAACAGAAGTTGTGAACAGAAGTCTAGGAAATCTGTTGCGCAGCTTAGTCGGTGAGAATTCTAGAATGTGGGACTGAGTGCTGGCACAAGCAGAATTTGCTTACAACGATTCGCTGAATCGTAGCACGGGTCTCAGTCCTTTCCAGATTCTTTATGGTATGCACCCTTGAGGAGTGCATGAGCTCCGGGATCTTGGTTTATAGGAACGACGGAGTGCGGATGGCGAAGATTTTGCAAATGCTATGCGAGATTTACATGAACAGGTCAAGGAAAAGTTACAGGACAACAGCTTGAAGTATAAGGAACACGCAGATCTGAGGAGGTGAGAAGTTCATTTTGAGGTAGGGGATGATGTTCTGGTACACTTACGCAAGGAGCGGTTTCCTAAAGGTACGTATAACAAATTAAAATACAAGAAAATAGGACCTTGCAAGATTTTGCGGAAGTTTTCAGCGAACGCCTACGAAATCCATCTACCACCTGGAGTAGGCATATCACCTATCTTTAATGTGGCAGATTTGTTTCCGTATTCAGGCGAACTGTTGGAAGGAAGGAAGGAAGAACCCGGACAATCCACGCGGAACACCCAGGAAGACAGAGACAATTGGAAGAAACAGATGCCTTATGTCCAACCTCCTGAGATCGAAGGCATCCTCGAAACTCAGGTAGTTAGGCGTACTCGGCAGAAGAATTATTTTCAGTACCTGGTCAAGTGGAAGAACTGTCCAATTGAGGACAGCTCATGGCTTAACGCCAGGCAGATTAAACGAACAGGGACAACAGTGGAAGAACTCATGAACAGGAGTCATGATCTTTTCTCACCCCGGGAGCCTGATGCAGGAGCATACAACTCACAGTGATAAGGCAGAAAGACTCCAACTAGGTTCACGAGCGGGACACCGAATTGTCAGATTCTGCTAGAAATAATTTTTCTTTTTATTTTATTTTACAAGTCAGAAACAGTTAGATGATTTACTTTCCAGTTAAGTTTATTGATTAGTTTCATTGCCAAGTGAAGGGTAGTTTATGTAAGTTAGGAAAAATAACTATTAATTGCTTTTACAAGTCTTTACATATTTGAACAGTTACAGTGACAAGTAGGAATAGAAACACGTAACTGATTTTGTAACAGAAACAGACAAACTGCAAGCCTTAACTGCACACAGAGGCTATAAAAGAAAAGCATCCATGTAAAGAAGGGGTCTTTTGGTTCAAGTAGAAAATAAGTTGAGAAATTGAATAATAAAAATTATTAAAGCATTCAAAAGTATCTGAAGAATACGGTCCATCTATTATTTCCTAAGTTATTGAATTGATCTCCCACACACGATTACTGAGATTTCACATTTCTGTAATTTAAATGTAACACTATGATTGCTGAACAAATATGAATTGAAATCCGAAACCAGTGTCAATCAAGCACACAGGAGTATAGTCGAAGAGTCACGATTACAAAATCGATACCAGCATACAAGCAGTTAATCCAGTACAAGAATCAAGCACTAGCAGCGAACCACAACGATAATTGAAGGCTACAGGTACCCAACAGAACATTTCCTTTTCCTTTCATTAAAAACACAGTTTACATTTGTATTGCTAGTAACATTACGACACAGCCGAAAGAAAACCAAAGAGTAAAGGTCCCTTAAGGGTTACAGAGATTGTCTTCATCAAAACTAGATCAAAGTGCACTCAACCATTACAGACAGACAGCGGAAAGACGAAACCCTCGTTAGGGTTTGACTACAGGCAAACGAAAGACGAAACCCTCATAAGGGTTTGACTATATACATAAAGCTAGAGTTGTTGAAGCCGTGTCGCAGACGTGAACACATCCCACACAAAGGATGGCAGACATGAAAGCTAATAGACTCAAACAATAACTTAACAAGCATATGATATGCGTAACAGAGACCTCGAGTCAGGTTAACAAAGTAGGTTCCAGGCCTACCAACTTTTAAGCCACCAAACGTTGCGGAAGATGGAGACGTGCGCCCTCTAGGCCATTGTAGGAGACCTACAACCAAGCAATATAAATGAGTCAGGGTTTGCCATATCCGGACAAGCGAAACCCTCGAACAGAGATACAAAACCAACAAAATAGGAACAGAGACAAGCGGGAAAGGAAACCTCACCTGAAGACCGCGTGAGGAGTGACCATAAAGTCGAGCCAGGAGTCGCCACAGCAAGCTGAAGACCAAAGGAGCCGTCGGGTTTAGACCCAGGACAAAAAAAGGACAAATATTGAAATAGAGAACGACTAAATACCTGTAGCAAAGGTTGTTTAAGCGTTGCCATCGTTCCTGTCCGAACAACGGAGCATCACCAACATTTGTAACCCCAGAAATAATTGTCAAGACACAGACGAGAACCCCAGACCAAAAGTATAATAGCATACACCAAAATGGAACAAAATCAGTCGAGCCCCAGCAATAAAACAACTAACAACCACAACAAATAGGACCGGTACCAGAACTTGGATTCGTTCGTTCAAAACAAAGTAGCCAAGCAAACAAATAACTTACCCGAATTTACAGCGAGAACCCAGAGTCGAACACAGTCAATGTGCCAAGGAGTATAAATAGGCAAACACGCAGAAGAAGCCTCCGTCCACAACAAGAACGAGTACAATATCAACTTACAATCACTAAACTGTGTTACAGAACCAAAAAAGGTCGAATACAACACCACCGAGAACATCTCATTGCGCAGAGCTCGAAACCCTCAGAGCGAAAACATAAATGACAAGAATAGTCGAGAAACTGAGTTAGGGTTAGGGTAATATCGATCACCGAGGCGGAAGGACTGTGCATTAACGCCAGCAATTAATGTTCAGCTACCAACTATTGAGCGCGGGAAGGACCCACACCGAATACAACCACGTAAGCATCCAAGTGGCACCTATAAAGTGTAAAGTGTAACGACAACGTTGGCTGGGTCCCATCAATCACACTAATAAAATGCTTTAACTATAAGAATTCATTTCTTTCTATTGCTTTATACAATATATATAGTAGAAATGTAAATATTTTGTTCAACATAGAAATTTAAATATTTGATTTATATATTTATATTATTCACACTGAAATATTTTTTGTTATTAATATATTTTTAAACACATGTCTCTCAGATTTATTTACTTAAATTCATATATTTCATATTGTTCTATATGATATTGAAGTATTTTATTTAAAATAATTTACATAATGTTCATATTAAAATATTTTCTTCATGACTCTTATTTTGATCGTTTTTTAAACATTTATTTCCAAATTTAAGGACAAATTATGGGGTGCTAAGGAGCTAAAGGGGAAAAGGAAACTAAAGTATTAGAAGGAGGTGATCAACCCTTAACTGGAATTCAAGCATCGATATATCCCCAAAACACCATGGGATAAAAGAATTTGTTAGTTTTGTGATACTAACGAGGTTGCAGATGAAAAGAACTTTCTCTTAGATTGCTTGACTCTCACATCTATTCATATTTCTAAAACCCCTGTCACACTACCAACTTCGGCCATACTACCAACCTTCTTCACTTGTTCAGTCAACAAAACTATAGTGATATAGGAACTCTTCTTTCATAGAAAATAAATATTAAAGTCTCACTTAATCTCTTTTTTACTTAAGGTCAGATAGTTAATAATCATCATTATCATCAACATCATCAAAATTGAATAAATTACACATCTTTTTATTAAAAAATACTCAATTTTTTTACATTCAATTCATTTTCTATATATTAAATTATTATAAATATTTTTATTTAAAATAAATATAAAACTATTTTATCTATATACTAACATAAACATTTAAACATTTTATATAAAACTCACATTAATTATTTTCAAAAATAAAATAATTACACACATCACATCTGCTATTCTCAAGTGTAATGTGGGAGAGTAAAGCACAAGATTCATTGGCTAATGGACAGTGTGCTGTTTAGATGGTTTTTTACTATTACATAAATTTAATCAGAGGATAGATGGTTGGCAAGCATATTTCCTATGCTATAGGATATTTAATGTTGCCTAAGACTTTGACGGTACTTCTTTGTCGTACTCCCATATGCAGGGTACCGTCCAACCTTTTAATACACCCTTGCATACATACATGGACCTACATGAGATCACGACCACGCACACTCGTTTCAATTTGAATTTGAAAACCTGCCCTCATAATTTTAATTTCTATAACCGTGACAGCGTGGAGGGTGCAGCGAAAGGCAGTCTGGTGGTGGCGATCATGGCAGAGGCTAAGCTGATGCCAAGGTCAAGGAGAAATCAGTACGTAGGAACGACTTCAGTTTCGTGATCGTTTATCAGCGGGAGGGAGCCGGACAGACATGTAAATGAGATTTCATGTATGTCCATGTATGTATGCAAGGGCGTATTAAAAGGCTAGAGGGTATTTTGTATTTGGGCGTATGATAACGAAGTCCCGTCAAGTTTTTAGGTAGTATTAAATATCTTATAGCATAGGAAATATTGCTGGCAGCATTAAACGTGTTATAGCATAGGAAATATTGCTGGTCATGATTTATGAATCATGATATTACATGTAATGAAATCTATATAATCGCTAATCAAAGATATTTTTAATTGGTTTTCACAGTATTTTTACTCTTAATTTGAGTTTAATTTTATTTTTACTAGATAAGACATTTTTATTTTATAGTTGAATTGAGGTTTCTGTGATCTATAATAGTTGAAGGAATAATTTCGGCATAAATCATATGTAGACAGACATTTGTCGACGCGTTTCGAACCAATCAGTGTGGTTCATCGTCAAGACAAGTTGAATATTACAAAAATTGTATAGAAACTTCTGATAATGCTGAAAATAATTAATTTACCAATAAACATTATATGAAAATAACTAATTTATCAATAAATATTTTGATAAACCAATTATTCGAATAATAAACATATACAACCCACCCATTTAATGCTCATTAACAAATTATATATTTGTTACCATTTAATAACTTAAAAACATTTACTTCTATAATAAAACAAAACTCGTCTTTAACTTCCTAACCATTGCTGATTCTGGCCATAGAATTTCCTTAAATAACGAAACCGGCCCTTCTGACCGTTGGGTCAAACCATCCCCACTGCTATGTAAACAAATTTCACGCAGCCAACTCCTCCCTACCTCAGATTTTACGTAGACAAGCTGTGACGCATTCAGATCATTAATCAATGACTTGGTGGCTTTCGTTATCTCAACCTCCCGCGAGTTTGGATTCCCAATACTAATTTCTCTGCGACTAGCCACCATAATTTCTAATTTTATGATCATTGGCAGACAAAATTTCTTACTCGCATTCCATCATGCGACATCCTCTCTTGACATTTCACGTGTCCGCTTGCTAACGCAGGAGCCGGGAATTCGGGATTCATGCTCTTCCTAGGTGAGCTGAGACATTTTTATAGATTCAGGTTTGAAGTAGAGTATAGATTTTTAAAGATGAAGCAGACTGGTTGGTGGATAAGGGTTGGTTCGAAACGTGTTGATTGGAAGTGTTTTTAACATAATTTTAAACACCATATAGCTTTATTTATCATTAAGTTGAGTTAATTAATCCTCAAAATTTGTTGTTGGTAACAATTATCTATTTTGTTGAATAACCGTTAATGGAATAACATTTAATGAACAGTATTGTATATTTGCAGTGGTATGATCTGGATTGTCCACAGTCTTTTGTTCATTGAGTCGACGTTTGAAACCCCAAAGGGGTCCATCATCAGGACAAATTTGAAAGATAGAAAATGAATGAGCGATTGTTGAGAGAAGAAGACAAGAACCTTCTTCTCTCAACAATCGCTCATTCATTTTCTATTTTTCAAATTTGTCCTGATGATGGACCCCCTTTGGGGTTTGACGACTCAATGAACAAAAGACTGTGGACAATCCGGATCATACCACTGCAAAAAACTTCCACAAAAGCCTAAAATCTAGTATTGTATATATTTATCTTTTAATTTAACCTAATATATTTATTGCGGAGATCACTGATACTGACCGTTAACTTCAGCACAGCAAGCTAGATAATTGTTTCCAAATTATTGTCTGCAATTTAGTCACAGCAAAGTTGTTTGCTTGACCGCACTTTGGTGAACAGATGTGGGGCATGGTGGCTTGCGCGCAAATGGGAATCGTTGGGCGTGTCGATATTTTATATATCAATTCGGTACGTGTCGGCCTTTATTCCGGTAAACGTGCTTCACTGCACACTGTCTTGTTTGCCAAATACACGTTTTCTCATCTTCGTTGTCAGTTATTTTCATGGTTTTGTTTTATTTTGCAATATTATAATGTGAATTTTTGGAGATTTTCGGTGACGGAATCCGGCGAAAGAAATTGAGGTTAAATCTTGATTTTTTGCAGTTAAAATGGTTTTTTAACTGCATATTTGGATTCAGCACCCTGAAAGCCCCCTTGGACGCTTTGATTGTGCAGAAACTAGCTATCAAGCTTGCGATTCCAATAAATTGCTACCGGATTTTGAATAAAAAAACCGACCGGAAAAGTTTCCAAAAAATCGCATTATAGACATATGCATTCTGCAATGCGTGCTAACTGTTGCTCCTTTTGTTTTAGTGTTAACGAATGAAAAATATAAGTTTTGGTCATATGCTGAAAAAAAATATTTTAATAAATTAATTTATTTGATTTATTTTGTATAGTTAGACTTTTTCAAAATTGTGTTTTTAGTAATTTGACATAAATATGGTTTTGTTGATGGTTATTTGTTTGTTTTTGGAGTCGTGTTAGAGAATATAAGTATTACTTGTTTTTGGTGTGTTCATTAATTATAAAAGAAGTATGTTTTTATTGGTTACGAGGTAGTTTAGGTCTAGTTCGTTGATAGCTTCTCTCCAACTACATAACATTCTAGAATGGGGTGTGGTTGAGATATTCCATCAACCAATTGATTACATGTCCAATATAGTTTTCTTATTTTCTGACATATTTTGATGTATCAATATTTCTAACATTATTGATGTTAACACACAGTGCTCTCAACTTATTTTGATATCAAAGCAGGCTTGGGCTTATTCCTTCACAGAGGACCCAAATGTGTTGTTTGTGTTATTTGTATTAATGGTTTGTCTATTTGACATGAAGGCTTTTGCTATTCTGTGAAGGGAGGACCAAGGGGCGTAGGAAGACTAGAGTGGTGTGTTTTTTGTGCTATTTGTATTAATTGTTTGTCCATCTCACATGAAGGCTTTTTCTATTCTATGAAAGTTGTATTGTTGGATGAGCTTGAAATTGTTTATGGGGATCGTGGACTTGGACTAGTTCGGTGAACCATACTGGGTTGCCACAAACTTGCGTTTCACTTTAATGAAATCATCTCAGAGATAAAGAAGTTGATTCCCATGTGTTGCAAGAATGAGATTGTGAATACATGAAGACTCCCTACTGATGAAATGGCATGCAATGAGCATCAACAAGAGGTTATAGACTATGATGACAAACTTGATGTTGCAATGATTTTTGCAAAAACCTCTTAAGAGACAATTATGATGTAACATTCCTCGTGAAAATTCCATGTAATAAAAGTTAATAAAGGAAAAATAATAACCACTGTTGATGGGACACTTATTCCAAGTTGAATGTTGGGAAAGACATCATTGGTTTATTATGGCTACAGAAATTGACAAAGGCAATGACAAAGGCTTTGGAAAGGCAAAATGACATTTCTGGCACATTATTTATGAAAATAATGGAAATTAGGAGAAAAGGAAGGTGAAAGGTAACATGTTGTATGTGAAAAGAAAAATGAAGGAAAATAATGGAAAATGAAGAAAACATAGGACTAATTGATAAAAAGGTTTCCGAGGATCAGTTGGTACCTTTTGTTGGATCAGTTTTGGAGCTCTCTCATTATTCTCTCTCTCTCTTTCTCACTCTTAGACACTTAGAGTTTTCTTGGAGCACTTTGGCATTGGATCAAGAAAGAAAAAGTAGGCAAGAGGAAGGAATGAGCAAGTAAGAAATAACAAAATCAAGCAGCTACAACAGGATTCTTTCCAAGTATCACTTTGCATGTGTGATTTCCTTGCTAGATTTGGCATGCATGGTATTGCATGTGGTTCTTTACTATTATGACATGGGTTTTGCCAGGTGTGACAGTGTTTTCAACCTAGCCTTGCCATTCCTCGATAGCCATGGTGTGATGGGGTTCTCATGTTTTGGTTGAGTTGGATTTCAGAATGGATTTGAAGTTGACTGGGGTGGATTTCCGAAAGAAAGAACACATGGCCTAGGGATCCTTGAACTGAACTATGGATTGCAATAAATCCACTAGCCTAGTGACCCATGAATCGGACCGTGGGTTGCAGTAAAGCTATGTATTATGTGCCTCAGTGGGCCTAGGAATCCTTGACCGTTTAATAGCGGAATATATAATTAAGCCTAGAGGTGCTTTCCCTTGATTAGGCCTAGGAATCCTTGCCGGTGAATGGTGAGATATACAGTAAATACTAGAGTGTGGAGTCTCGGTTTAGGACCTAGTGATCTAGTGTGGATTGTTGTACAACCTAAGAGACTAGGAGACATGAAAATTCCTCAAGGTGTAGGTGGAAAAATCCGGTGGAATCCATGCTCATTTTTACCTAGTGATTTGGTGGAGATCATGGTAAATTATGTTATTACATGTTTATTGTGTTGGCCTAGTAATTTGATGTGGATTACGGTAAAGCCTGGTTTCTATTGATGACGGTGAGGTGGTTTAGCATCGAGATGCCCTGGTTGTTTCTTTTGGTTTGAGTCCCACATTCATGCTTGGAATATGGCACAAGGGTGATTGGCTGAAGAGAGATTTCACTCACCGAATCTATGGTTGGGTGGAACGTGGTACTCCCATCCTAGGTTGGCTTTTTCATTCATTAAAAAGAGGTTATTTCCTTGGTATCTTATGTGTAAATGTATTGATTTATATGTGGATTCTATGGCTGATGTATCCTTGATATCTCTGTTGTTATTATGTTGGTTATAAGCATGTATTATGATAGTCATGATGTATGGATCTTCTCATGTTTTGATTTGTTGATGAATGAAAAACATATCTATGACCTAAAATATGATAATGTAGTTAATGGTATAAGGAAAAATGCTTCTTAGCGATTCTCAAATAAGTATGAGACCCATATGCTCAGATATTTTGTTTAAACCTGTAGATTACACATTTGTGACATGTTTGACGGAATGTCTATCATGTCTAGTAGGGGTCCAGTCTAGACCTTGTCAATGTTTTTGCAAATGTATCATTGTTTTGTTGTGTTAATTCATTTATGAACATGTGATTGAGTTTTGGGAAGTGACCTAGGCTCTGGGACTGAAAAATTGGCACAAATATCGGACTTGTAGGCACAATTTTGAGGAGAAAAGTCCCCAGATGCATGCATGCCTTGTTGTGTGAGTGTTTGGAGCTTCCCAAACACACCCTTGTTTATCTAAAGGGAGCGTCCAGGGGTTTAATGCTCAAAAAACTTAGTGGGACCTAGGTGGTGGTTACCTGAGTGGTTGGGATGAATCCTGGGAGTTCTATTGCTGATGTGGAAGGTTTGTGTGGTGTGTTTCCATGGATTCGACTTCCTTAAGGTTACCTAGGAGGTTGAATCCCATTATGGTGGTCTCTTGTCATATATTTACCCCGGTTGGACGATTTCTTGGGTAGATGTGGGACGAGGGTGTTACAGATGCCTAGGTTTGGCTTGGACATGAGAGTCAATTCCATGAAGCCTTTCGACCATGTTTTCTCATTAGAATTTAATTTTATGACGCCGTGAGATAATTATTTTTCAGTACAAAAGGATTGATGCTCATTCTTGAATGTTTTGGTGGGAGGTTTGGCTTTGGGAATCCTGGTACCAAATTAAACATTTATTCTTCAAGATTTCTTTTTTTTTTTCCAAATAAAATCTAATAAATTCTCAATCCAGATAGTAGTATTTCCTCTCATTTAGATCAATACTCTTTCCCATGATGTTGAAAAGCATGTATTTTGGTGGAGGGTTGTTTTTTTATATGAACATCAACATATTTTTTTTATAATGATTGTAAACACTAGATTGGATCATAGATAGATTTTGTTGATAAATATTTAATATAAGTAGTCATTAAGGGAGAATGTTAGAGAATATAACTCATATGTGTATTTGATGTTCTCATTATTTCTAGAAGGAATCTATTCCTACTAGTTAGGAGTTTTTTTAGCCCTAGCTAGTTCAAAGATTCTCTCCAACTAGTTAGCCTCCTATATTGGAGTGTGGTTAAGATATTCACTCAATCGATTGATAACATGTCTAAGATAGTTTTCTATCTTGAGACATAGTTTGATGTACAATATTTCTAAGATTATTGATATTAATGCAAAGTCCTCTCAACTTATTTCAAAACCCAATAAATGAAAAAAACATTATTACACAAATTGAAGTACTCAAAATATATTGTTAGTCAATGTTAACAGTGGAAAATAAATGTACTTTTTCAATGTTAAAAGCCTAGTGTATCCATATAAATAAATGGACTATAAATGTTGATAAGTATAAAAAAACTTACCTTATTACAAATTAAAAAAACCTAAAAAATTAACAGAATGATAACTTTATTATTATTGTTATTATTAAAAAAAACTTAATATATAAATTAAAGATATCTACATTTAAAAAAACATGTAAATATGTATATTGTCAAGACTATCAATATCCATCATGTCACTCGTAGAAATTGAACTCGGGTGGGAAGGATTCCATTCGTTCTTCCCAACCACCCAAGTTTTAATCACAATTAATAGACTCACTCACACTTTACCATGGATATTATTAATATTTAAGTAGGATGTTTTACCCATTGCTTCCTAGTAGGACATGAACACAAAAACATAACTAATTTTCAATTGACATTTTGTTTAATTAATCAATTTAGTTAAAAGGGTAACTCAACCTTTAATCTATGAATACCACTAAGAGTATTCTAGAATATTCCGTGGAGGTTAAATCCTTAAAATCCACCTAATAATTATTGGTAATTAGATTAAAATTATGTATTACCTACTCCATAAAAGACACACCTATCAACATAAAAATAATTGGGTCATGTGAAATAAGCTAATCGACAACACAACAATGTCTAACTCAGTTTCTATTTTTTCTTTCAGATACGTGTAGCTTTTGAGGAGTTATAATCAAAAGCATCTAAAGACCTATGATGAAAATATAGTATATATACAACACCCTTATAATATAGAAGTCCACACTTCTATTGGTATGTCTCGACTTGAAACTTGTTTTTGATATTTGTCACCTTCACCTTTGAATATTTCATATGGGTAGCAAATAGGAGTTAGAGAGGATCTTAAAGAGGATCTCTTAAGGGCAGAAAGATTGGTAGAAATGATTAGGAAAATATGTATAGAAGTATAACAAGCATTGTAGAATTCATAGGAAGAATATAAGGCAAGGCATGCTCAACATAGAATAGATAAGTCATTCAAGGTGGGAGACAAAGTATGGTTATAGTTGAACAAGGAGAGGCTACAAGATCCTGGTAAAAAAATCAAGGCTCTATAGTATGGTCCCTTCGAGATACTAAAAAAGGTGGGAGATGAAACCTATAGACTCATTCTACCCCCAAACATGTGCATTTATTCAATTGTGAATGTAGATAATCTAATGTTAGGAATTAAACAATAGAGAAATGAAAATATTATGGAAACACAAAGACAAAAAAGCATAATGGAAGAGAAAGATATATATTCGTGGTTCACCTAGTTTGGGCTACATCCATTGAGAAAAAACTAATCATTCTGCTTATATTATCTAGCAAATTGAAGGGATATAACCTACAATAAATCTATTGTAACTTCCTCTACACTCTCACATAATCTCCTCTCTTTTTCTCACAAAGAATCATACACAACCATAATGCAATTCCCCATATAAAATAAGAGTTGCCTTCTAGGTAAAAAAAAAACTAAATTAACATAACTTCTACTATCAGATCCCCTTGGCAACAATAGTGTGGGGGGGGGGGGGGGGGGGATCCCCCACATACCCTCCAATCAAGGGTTGGGATCCAAATGTGGTTGAAACAAGACCTGTGAATAAAGTGGATAATCAAGCTCCAACTGAATAATATCCCAATTATAGACTAATTCTACAAACTCCACCTCTGCTTCACTTGTTGGACAATGCTTCCTCTTGGAACTAACTATTTCTCATCTTTACCATCATTCTAGAAGAGAAATTGAAACTGAGAAGAAACTTAGTTTCTCCCTAGTTACCACCTTTGTTAACATATCTATAGGATTTTGGCTAGTGTATATCTTTTCCAACCTCAAATGTTCATCTTGAAAAACTGACTATATGAAATGGTCCCTGAGTTGTATACATTTAGTCTTAGAATGAAATGTTGAGTTCTTCGCAAGATGAATGACATTATGGATGTCACTGTGTAACCTTCCAAACTTCTACTTCTATTGGAAACAATGCTAATACTGAGACGGGGTGTGAATCG
This sequence comes from Pinus taeda, assembly GCA_000404065.3. Lineage (NCBI taxonomy): Eukaryota > Viridiplantae > Streptophyta > Pinopsida > Pinales > Pinaceae > Pinus > Pinus taeda. The sequence continues at coordinate 212,264 of APFE031126980.1, forward strand.
GTATTATGGCTAACTTTTAATATTTTATGTCGATCGTTACTTTTGACATTTAAACTTGGAAACCATTCAAGTGATCATCATATCATTTGCAGGAATATGAAAAAACCAATGCACACACCATGAGCAACATACACATCATCACCAAGGTTTAACGTGGAAACCCTCTTGATAGAAAAACCACTGAATCTTGTTTGTTATTATGATGTAGATGAGAGCTCCTACTCTATTACATGAAATTGTTTATGAGCCACCACTCATAGGAAGCATAAACTCCGTTTAATTATTTTCTAGCACCCACTAATAGGAAGCACGAACTCCCCTCTTTTGTAGACACCTGATCATTGTACCAAAAGCACCAACTGAGGCACCAACTTCATCGATTTTTTGCAAGCACTAACTTGCAGCTCCTTGGATTTATTCAAGTACCAACTTGTAGGAGACACCAACCCCCAAGCTCTATGCATATGTCCACTAAGATGGAAGCACCAACTCCTTGTATGTAGGCTCCAACCCACACTCAATAAGGCAATCTCTGCTCTCTGTAATTGGAAGCCACTCTGCCTAATTTCAGCTCTACTTTCTCGTCTGCCTTTGGCCCTCTATTTTTCTTAACAACCTTCACTATCACTCAATAACATACTCTCATACTTGGCCCTTGCAACACATTTCTCACTACTTACTCTGCTCATTCTACAACAACATTCATTTAGATCTTCGACCCTCAACACTTCTACAATATACTTCAACATTTTGTCCTCTACTCTTGAACCTCTTCTGCAAGAACTCTTGACCGTTCACAGGAGAAACCACTCACATGTAGCTCTCCACATCGACCACTTAGCTATGTTTCATTGTGCCCAATTTCACAACTGAAATACTCGATTTTGTTCCTCTGCTGCACAAGGAACAATGTTATCTCTATAATCCATCACTCTCCCATCCACGCTACCCAAGAGAATACTAAAACACATGGTTTTCCATGCTATTGTTGCATCAATTTACTTGAAAACTACAACTTGATTAAGTATAAGAATGGGTACTTATGTGATTCTTTATACTAAGAATTAATTCTTAGTCAAACTGCAAGTTAAAGTAGCACTCTCCATTCTTCTTAATTTCTTCACAAATATCTGAGTGTACTACATGCATGGATCTATTATTCTGTGATCAAATATTCAACACTCAACAGTCTATTCACTTGAATTATTAATGGCATGCAAGGAAGAACAAGAGTGGCTAATCTTGTTTCAAGATAGGCTCCATTACTTTTCTCTTGTGTATCATGGTCCTTCACTATATTGAATCAAATATTTTGACATGCTACGTTCACTCTATTAACAATTTTAGTCGACAATACATTCATCCAAGTTCTTACATAATTTTCTATAGACCCACAGGCCTTGCAAAAACTGCACTGCCAAATTATCTTACATCCCCCACTTTTTACTTTATTAAACAACATTGCCAAAAACTATTGAAACTAGCCTTAAGCACCTTTCACTCTGACACTAGTCTGCTTTCCCACCATTGGACTCAGTGTGGTGACCTCTCCTCAAGCCTTGAGGTGTTTATTCTTTTTTAGGCCTGCGAGGGCTTAATTCCCTTTGTTAACTTCTTCAATTCCAACACACTTGATGCCACTATCCATGCAGACAATGCCAAATGTCCAACAATATCCCCCTTTCTCATTGATGGAAACACATCATCACTTCTCCACATTGATGGAAAATCCTTAAGGTGCTTCCACACTTTATCCTTACATGAGCCACCAATGTATTTCTCTCCTCTACTTGGGCCATCACAACTTATTCTCCAATAAGCTTCTCTTCCCCTTTGACATTAATGGAAACGGGCTACAAACTACTTCTTTTCCCCTTACAATCATTGACCCTCAATGAAATGTGGTCTAGCTATTGATGTACATTCTTAATTTCGTACTTCTTCTCACTGAGGCCCTTGAAGTCTGTCATCCAAGCTTAGCTACAAACATCATAAAAAATAACATCTGTAAGATTAAACACTAGAAAATCAAGTCCTTGGATCTTTCTTACAACTGATGTTGCTCTATAAACTAGACATATGTGATATGCTCCCTCTGAACATATACTACCTCTTCTTTAAATTCCCATCTAGTTCTCGTCATCTTATGGATATTGGAAGAGTACTCATTATTCTAGTGCATCTTTTTTATCAATTAGAAGAAACTAATACCAATTAAGATTTCTCATGGTATTGATACTGCTACAAGTACCAACCGTTAGTTATGCATTTCATCTTGTTCTTAACCGTTGTTTTTGCTATTGAGACTACACTCACTTCACTTGAGAATCCTAACAATTATCACTCCTCTGCATAAGCTAATGGTACTTCAAATAAGGACTACTTATTAGATTATACAAATTGCACCAAAAAGTTGACACAAATTGGACAATGTATCAAGAAAACTCTTATAACTCTTACTAAGAAAGAAATGCCCATTTACACAAAAAGTTTACTCCATATTAACCCAAATCACAATTGCCATAACAATGCCAATTGAAAGATAAGGGAAATTCTAGGTTCATGAACAAAAAATTTCTAGGCATAATCAAACTCACAATGTTAAATGAAATAAGGGTATATCACCTAAGATGCAAACCTTACATTTCCTATGAAATATTTCTTCTTGAGGATGAAAATTGTTGCCTTGTACTGCGTACTAAAGAAACTCCCTCTGAGCCAATGCTTTCTTATCTCCAAAATTTTATTTTTTGCACTTTCATGGGGACTGATCTTATGGACCTAACTCAATTATAGGCATCTTGTCATTCCACATTTTTATTGTAGCTCATCTTCTTCTCACAATAGAAAGTGTAGTGAACTCCCCCTAAATCAAATGGTTGCACTCTCCTCTTTCTTGTAATGCTCATACATTTGAAATAAATGGATGAACTATTGAAATTAGCAAGGGGAGCTCAATCATACCTCTAACATTCAAATTCAGTTTTGATCATTCTTTTTCGATGTCTTCCATCTAACGTGTTCAGCCCTCTCTTGAGGCCATTCTCTTCTTTTAAAGAAGAGAAACAAAGGATTTACTCCCTCTAAGTATAACGTCCTCCTTTTTCTTCTAAAAATTTATCGGCTGAGTCCTAACAATGACATTTCTTTCCAGCTTCTCCTTTGCCCTTGTTTGGGCCTTTTCTTAGTTGTGCATAGCTACATGGAACTCCTCTTTCTTCACCCATATCTTCTTGCAACCTTTATGCTTTGCTAGCAAGGGAGAAATAATTAGGTTGTAACTCCCTTTCCTTACCTAAATATTTCACTCATTACATTTGGCACTTGGAAAGGGTTTTACCATAGGAATCTGAGAATCATCCCTCTGAATTTTCACTTGATTTTTCTTCAAAGAAGAGTCATCCCCTTGATGATTTCACCTTCCATTATTCAGCATGGCCCCTTTTCATAGAGCACTGAAGACATACTCATAATCCTTTTCTCTTATATTTCTTCTCATCCTTAATGGTTAACTTGCTTCATTTTGTTGCAATGTTTGAGAAGCAGGATTTCTTTTATTGTATTTGCAATCCACTCCCTTGTGCCCAAAATTCCTACAGATGTAAAATTCAATAGGGCTTAGGAATGAAGCCAAAAGGTTGTTATTCTTGGCACCATTCCTATTAGAACTTCCTTTGCAACCAACATGCTTTCTCCTGTACACTTTATGTATTCTTGGGTTGCTGCTACCCAACTCATTTTGTTCTCTTCCACGCCATCTATAGTTTATGACCTTATGTCCAAAATTATTGAAAGAAAAAAATAACCATGAAATGATTTTGAGGAGTAAAGGTATGTTTTCTTTGAGATATTTGTCCTTGAGGGGGAAAGGACCTCTATTAGTTCTTCATGTGCCTTCCATGGTTGTCTAGATTGTTTCCTTATATTATCCCTTGCAGTGTCCTAGCTTTCTTCTACTTCTCTCCTTGTTGTTGTTGTTTAACATACTTCTATTGTCTTTTATTCTCTTTTTGTTGTTTATTTCCTCTCTACTACTATTTTCCAACAACTTTTTTTCCCTTGTTATTGTTGTAATCTTTAACTCCCTTTGTTCAGGTTGCTGACCCTTTAACCTTTTCTTTCTTGGAGCTTGAATCTTCTTTGAGCCCCAAATTATCCTTGATGAGAGGGGATCTTTACTTGGAAATCATATCATCCAAGGCCTTCTTGCTCTCCTCAAGCTTCTTATACTAAGACAACTCTTTACTTGCCCTTTCTAGTTCATGTCTCAATGAGACTACCTCATCTTGTAGTCTCTCAGAATGAGCTTCTCTTTAATTTAGCTTATTGGTTAGCATCCCATTTAATCTGCTAGTCTCTCGTCATTGAGAATTTCAATCTACAATTATTTTTCTCAACTTCTCATTCTCAAGCTCATAATAATGCAACTGCTCCTTTTTCTTGAGGTTTTCCTCTAATAGGTCCTTGATCTCCTTTAGAGAAAATATCAACTTCTATCTAAATTATATCCTTTCACTCAGATCCTTTTCTTGACTATTAAAGGTTTTAGCTGAGTTACCACATAGATGTAATTCCTCTCTTTGTCCATGGAGTCTACAATAGGTCTAAGGAGTATCCCTTCTTCATCACTACCAAGGGTACTCTTATTTTCTCCTATGGATGAGCACACTTGAGATCCCTCTTCTTCTTCAATGGATCCCTCATTTGTTATTGCTACTAATGTATATCTATATACATCACTACTAGATGCATTTCTATCTCTAGAACCTTCACTTGAACATCTAGAAGATAAATGACCTATCCTTTTACAGTTATCACAAAGCAATAGCTTACCTTATGAGTAGCATGGTATTTCATTTTAATCTTCATTATCCTCTCGAAAGAGATGAGTAGTAGTTCATGCATTAAGAGGAAGATCTTCAATCTTCTCAACATCTCTTTTCTGGGATGCCTTCTTCTTCTTCTCACCAACAGCTACATGTTTTGGTTCACTACTTGAGAAACAAGGTTCTTTCACCATCTCTTAAGCCATGTTACTAACTTCTCCATACAGAGATTGAAATTTTCCTGCATCTCATTTACTAACTCACAATGCCTCACTTTATCAGTATCTCCCTTTGAAAACCCTTTCATGATAATCCTCTTGGCTTCTATATTAAACCCATTCTTCTATCAATATACCATAGATAACTAAATATCTTCATTGATTACCATCAAATAGGCTTCCATTCTAATATTCCAGAGCTCATAGTTTGATCCATTCAAAAATTTAACTCTCTCTAGTGTAAGCCAAACTTGGTTATCGATTGTTTCCGTTTAATCTACCTCCAAGCAGTTAATCTATTCTTAAAGGAATGAGGCCCTGATACCAATTGTTCGAAACAATGTCAATACTAAGAAGGGGTGTGAATCAGTATTAAGGCTAACTTTTAATCTTTTGTGCCAATTTTTTCTTTTCACATTTAAAATTGGAAACCATTCATCTTATCATTGACAATATATCATTTCCAACTATATGAATAAGTCAACACACAAATACACAAACTATGAGAAACATACACATGAACACTAAGGCTTAACATGGGAACCCTTTCGGGAGGAAAACCACCAAAGTTTGTTTTCTATTATTATGTAAATAAGAGCTCCTACTCTATTACATTGAACTATTTGTGAGCCACCACTCACATGAAGCATCAAATCCCTTTGATTGTTTGCTAGCACCCACTAACAGGAAGCACCAGGTCCCCTCTTTTGTAGACACCTAATCAGTGTACTAGAATTACCAACTGAAGCACCAACTTCATGGGTTTCTTGGAAGCACCAACATGCAGCTACTTGGATGTATGAAAGAACCAAATTATAGGAGGAACCAAACCCTAATGTCTACTTAAATATCCACTAATATGGAAGCCCCAACTCCTGATATGTAGGCCCCAACCCACACTCAATGAGACAATCTCTGCTCTTTGTAATTCCCAACCACTTCACCTAATTTCAACTCTTTATTCTCCTCTACCTTTTGTCTTATGTTTTTCTCAACATCCTTCACTCTCTCAACAAAATACTCTCATACCTAGCCCTTGCAATACTTTTCTCACTACTCACTTTGCTCATTCTACAACAAGAGTCATTTATCTCTTCATTGCTCAACACTTCTGCATCATACTTGAAATTTTGTTCTTTTATCTCCACCCTCTTCCTTAGACTATCTAGGACTCTCACAACAACAACCACTCACACATATCTCTCCACATACTCACTTATCTATGCTTCATTCTGCCTATTTTCAGAACTACAATACTCAATTGTGTTCCTTTGTTGCACAAGGAACAATGTTATCTTTGTCAATCATTATTCTACCATGCACGCTGCCCGAGAGCATACTATAATGAAGGGTTTTCCATGTTGTTGTTGTATCCAGTTTCCTAAACACTGTAGTTGCATTAAGCATAAGAATCGGAACATGTGTGATTCTCCATACTGAGAATTAATTCTTAGTCAAACTACAAGCTATAGTAGGGCTCTCCATTCTTCTTAATTTCTTCATGAAGATCAGAGTGTACTACAGACATGGCTCTATTCTTCTTTACTCAAATATTCTGCACTTAACAGTCTATTGACTTGAATTATTCATTGTGTGCAAGGAATATCAAGAGTGGCAAATTCTATTTCAAGACAGGCTCTATTAATTTTATCATGTGCATCGTGGTCCTTCACTATCTTGAATCATATCTCTTGGAATTCACCATTGACTCAATTAACGATTTTAGCTACCAACACAATCATCTAAGTTAATAATCACTTTGCTATTAACACATTCATCTAAGTTCCTAATCACTTACCTACACGAGCCTTTGTGCTTGGTTAATAATGTAGTCCTTATATCCTAACACATTTCTCATTGGCTATCTCTTTTCCATAATGCCTAATTAGCTTGATGGCCACTACCCAACGCTTCCTCTTTTGCACACCATTAAAAACCATCCGGATTCCATTTATAGGATGAGATGTCCTGTGGGGTCTACTATTGTAACCAAGAGTTAATCACATTTTCGTTGGCTTTACTCAGTTACCATGTCTGCCTAACACTCAGCTAGCCCACCACTTCCCTTAGTGTTCTTTAACCTTCCAAGAACGAACCAGTGGGATGATTTCATGCTAATGTCATTCATGCCATGTGGCATCTCTGCAGTTGTGACATGTATCATCCATATTTTTCCCATTAAACTACCCAAAAATGTCAAATTGACTGCCACATGTCCCTTTGTGCCGACATCATGTTGACATCACCTTGGTGAATCAAATGCTACTACCTGCCTAATTGGAGGAGAGAGAAAAGAGTCCCTAGCCTAGTTTTTTGCAACAAATTCCTTTGTTATTTTTTCAAAGGGGTCCCGATCATTTCTTTAATACTTATCACTCCCTGTTACTACATTTCTGCAATGCTGGTTAACACTATCCTCCCGACAGTTCTCTTTGTAAACCTCTGAGCTCTTCTTAGCAATTTATGTTATCAGGTGGGGTCTAGTTGCTCTAATCGAAGCCAATAGTATCGCACCCAAGCTAACCTTTTGAGGCACCTTTCTCCACGCATGCTTCATTTGCTAGAATCATCCCTCTCATTCCTTTTAGCATTGTTTAAGGTCTCGTCAAGGTATTACCATAGGGCAACCTCTGCCGAGTGGACTCCACCATGAGCCAATAGGGAGGATATTTGCAGTTGAATGTTCCATGTCTGCTTGATCAATTTCCTTTGTGCTTCTTTATATTTTTGTTGGATGCACCCACTGTGGTAGCTATTGTAGGCTTATGGTTCTGGTGGGTTCCCTGCTGTCCAATGAACATGATCTTCATTGTGGCTCTGTCTACGTGCATTCTCCAAGCATTTTGTTAACCAATCTACTAAGGATCTCCGTCGTATTTTGAAAATCCAACAAATTAATATGCCAGTTAAGAGTCGTATAACTATTTTTATCATTGCAACTTTGATTGTCAATAACTTTTGATCTAATGGATTATTTCTATACTTCCACATACCCTTGGAAATCTCTTTCTGAGAACAATCCAACTATGCCATCTCCAAGAGCATCTAAGCTAATCTGCAATAAATTCTTGTCCAATTCATCCATAGAAGTTTGTAACCAAATAATTTCTTTACTAGCCTTTGTATCAACAACATACTCTGCTTTCATTGTTAAAAGTGTAATATTGTTTTGCATTTTAGATACCCAACTAACTGTTGTTCCACCTACATTAAACACATACCCTATGGTGTTCATCCTATTATCTATATCACATGCCATATATGAATCAACATATTCTTGTAGAACAGGGTTTGAACTTCCATAACATAATTCTTTATTAGTGGTACCTCTCAAATACTTGAGAATCCACTTCACTGACAATGCTCTTTTCCTGGATTATTCATATAGCTTCTCACATCTCCCACTTCATGTGCAATATCAGTCCTTGTGTACACCAATGCATACATTAAGCTTCCAACTACTCATGCATATGTAACTTTAGACATATAATTTATCTCTTCCTGAGTCTTGGGACACATCTCCTTACTTAGCTTGAAATTGATAGCAAAAGGTGTACTAACCAGTTTTACATTTTGCATACTAAATATTTCCAACGCCTTTTCTATTTACTCACTTTGAGACATTACAATTTTTCATGTCTCTAGTTATTCTCATACCAAGGATTTTCTTTGCAGCACCTGAATCCTTCATTTCTAATGAATTAGCCATTTTTTTAGCACATTTATTTCCTACATGTTAGACCCTACAAAAAGCATTTCATCCACATACAATAGAAATATTATATATATTCCATCATTTTATTTATTAAGATAAACACGGTGGTAAGAGTGACATTTAGTATACCCTTGTTCAGACATAAACATGTAAAATTTTAAATACCACTTCTTTGGAGCATGTTTTAAGCCATACAAGCTCTACTTCAACTTGTACACTGATTTTTCCTTCCTTTGGATCTCATACCTTTGTCACTGCATCATATATATCTCTTCCTCCAAATCCCCATGGAGAAATGTTGTCTTTACATCTGACTTTTGGAGATTAAAATCTTCTACTACCACTAGACTTAAAATAGTTTTGATTGAAGTCATTTTAGCAATAGGAGAAAAAAATTCATCAAAGTCTATACCTTTCTTTTTTTGGAAACTGCTTCATAACAATTCTAGCTTTATATCTATTTTTTCCTCCATATTCTTCCTTCACCCTATAAGCCCATTTATTTTTCAATGTTGTTTTACCTGCAAGAAACTTGACTAAGTCCCAAGTGTGGTTATGTACTAAGGAGTCCATCTTGTCTTTCATGCTTTCTCGCACTTATTTCTAGTTTCCACCTACATTATTTCTTCATATCCTTCTTATTCACCATAATCAGTCAACAATGCATAATATAATAAAGGAAAGTATCATTCACGGGGTCTACTTAAGCTAGTAGATCTTCTAACAACACTTGCAAGAGTTTGAGATGGGTGTTGATGTTGTTTTTATTGATGTTCTTGTTGCTAATCATTATGATTTTGTCACATCTTTGACTTTTCTTTTTTTTGATGTCATCAAGTATTACATATTCTATGTTTTACTTTTCATATTTCTTTCTCTGCAAATGATCTTTGTACAAGACCCTTTCATTAAATACAACATCTCTACTCATAATCATATAAGTGATAACTAAAATCATTAACACCATATCCAATAAAGGTACGCTTCTTTGATTTTGCTTCAATCTTTGTTTTGTTTTCCTTATTAATGTGGAAAAATTCTTCACAACTGAATTTTTTTATAAATAAGTAGTTTACCTTCTTGTGTGTCCATGCCTCCTTAGGAATACCACCATCAAAGGAACTTGAAAGCCCTGTATTTAATAGATAAACAATAATATCTAGAACATCTAACCAAAATTGTAATGGCAATCCTGCATGCAATCACATACACCTTGCACACTCCATGATTGTCCTGCTCATCCTTTCTAACACACCATTTCCTTGTGGTGTTCTTGGAACTATCTTCTCTCTCTAAACTCCATTGTCTAAATAGAAATGATTAAACTCCTTGCTACATTATTCACCTCAATTATCCGATTCAAGACATTTCAACTTCTTTCCTGTCTCATTCTCAACCAAATCTTTCAATTTCTTAAAGTTATCAAAGGCATTAGATTTATTTCAAATACAATAAATCCAATCTTCCTAGTTGCACAATTAATAAAAGTAACATAATAATGAGAGCCAAGGAGATATGATACCTAGGTTGGTCCCCATACATTTCTATGCACAAGCTCTAATTTTCCGCTCTTCTTTTCTATTTGTCCCCATATTGTTCTGGTAACTAAGAGAAATCAAAGAACACGTGCTCTCTTTCTTTAGGCTAAAAGGGTTGACCTCGCTTCACCTCAAGGGGTATTCCTTGTTTATAATATATATATTATATATTATATATATATATATATATATATTATATTATATAATAATAATAAGAAAATAAATGTAAGGAGAGATTAATGATTGAAAGAATGAAAAATTTTAATAGTGTAGCTTTAGGGAAGGGACCTTATATGAAATATATAGGATTCATAGCTTGAATGATTAATTAAAGTACACAATTTAAATAAATAGATAAAATATACCTTAAAATAAAAAACACAAATAAGATAAATAAATTAGAACATGAATAAATAAAAACTAAAATACCTTTATATATTGAGTAACGTTATTCATTTAAATGCAAGAATAAGGTAACTCAATATAATGTATTGAATTACTTACAAATAATATATAAAAAAAACAACTAACACATTTATTCTACCAACAATATATATTGGCAAATAAATGGGTTTAATAAAGATTTCAACAAATTAATAGAGATTATATCAATTATCAATGGGTTAACAATTATCAATATAGAGGTATATAACGTAGTAAAGTAAATGAATAAAAAAAAAGAACTAGTATGTAATGATATTCAGATTGAATGTGCAAGCAAAGCATAGGTAGCAAGTATCATTATTACTTCAATCTTCAACATATCTATCAAATATGATTCAAGCCATTTAAATAACATGTATTTAAAGGCATTAAATCATTTTGTGCATGCAAGATTTGTTGTGTAGACAAGTTAAATCAATAATATTGCATATTTTACTAGCAAGTATAAACCCCAAATATATAAATAAACACATAGAGAGAAACAAAATGACTATTCTAATTTATGTGATGTTATCTATGAATTACTGCAAATAAATAATCAATGCTATGCACTGGTGTATTTAATTAACAATAAATCAAACAAATCTCTCCATTTGAGTGCTTTAGATAGTAAGCATATAATCCTAAAGAACAACAAATCAAGTAATGACTAAGTCAATTACAATTTGATCATGTCAAACTTATAAATCACTAGGTTAGATTAGAATATCCAACAAATCAAATTATAAAAGAATGAACAAAAATAAAGAGAAAGAAAAAAATTATTTATTTAAAACTACATATCTTTACATCATAATTTCGTCATAATTTGAACTATATGACATGTGTAGTCAGACCTCTCAAAAGCATGAATCCTTCTCTCCCAAAAGCCTCCTAAACTCCCCCTTTCTAATGAGAAATAGCATTCCTTTAATACTCATGAGAAGTAGTTTCCCATTCAATTTTCCATAACTATCTCAAATAAAATATTAATTACATTAATACTTCTTTCTCTCTAAATGAAATACATAATCCATTTATTTAATTATTGTTGTCCAAATATTCAACCCCGTAAGCTTTTTAAATAGTCTTTATTTATTTCCCTAAAAAACAAAAAATAGAAATGGGTTTTAATATAAAAAATGATATTTAAAATAAAACGAAACCCACCCTTTGTAAATATGTCCCAAGAAAATAATTTCATGCACCTTTATAAAATGAAATTTCATTTTTATTTCTGCCAACTTTGGGTTAAAATTTTCCAGCTATACCGAAACTTATTCTATAACAAATAATATAGTGCAAATAAATTCATTTTCAGAGCGGAAAAATAACATTGAAATTGATTATGGAAGAAGAAGAAACAAGAAAGAGAACAATGTGAATTTCAATTGGTGACTCATGCAGAGTCTCAGGATTCTTCATCGGTAAGAAAATAGAAAATTTTTTTCTCCATCTTTTCCAAATATGGTGACACATTTTTCCACTCAGTGACAGGTGGAAACTTAATTCACATCTGGATGCACTTATTCTTGAAGTTTATTTTGGATCTTGAGAATGCCTCAGGATTGGATGAATGAGGTTTGGAATGTGTAATCTAGTTAATTTAAGTGTCATCATGGTAGTGGGTGATGTCCTTGGAAATGAGCTTGGTATTGGAGTAATTCATATGGATTAGAGATATTGGTGTATAAGTGGGCAAAGGCAGAAGTATATTTACTTTGTTTGAAAATATCTATTTTAGTGATCTTATTATGATGCCATAATCCTTTTTCATTTTCTGGATTCGGGTCCTCCACCAGTTGTGTACATCTTCTATGAATTTGAGGAAGACCTTCATCTATTATACGGAGATATAACTATCTATCTTGCTAAAGGATGGACCCCATTTTTTCGAGAGGACCTGTTATAGATTTGGGTCTTGTTTACAAGTGATGATTTAGTGCTACTGAGTGGTTTTTGCAAGCACAACCAACAATTTTCTCTAGCCTAGTTTTTTTAATCAGCTACATTCATTTGCAAGCCTTAGGGTACATTAATTCATGGTATTGTCTCAAACAATCACAAATCTACATTTATTGATTACTACTATACGATAACATTTTTTCTTTTACTTTGATTGGGAGTTTCCTAGGTCCAAGTACTTGAGGTGATCTACATGGATGGGGACAATTTTAAGTATAGGAACTATTATATAGTTTTTCTTCTCCCCATATTAGATGTGGGTGGTGGATCCATTATGATATTTTAGTTATTTTTTCTGTTTCCTTCATAATATCCTACGTTATATTGATTTGTATACATGAGGACAATTTGTTCCATTAATGTTGGCGGTGATTAGTTCGTATCACCTATTTTTCATGTTACCTTTTCCCTATCTCCTTGATCCTCTTCACAGGCTAGACTTGGGGATTGACATTGCCAGATTGGATGGTGTAAGACAACTGGTGATATTTTTCCACCTCTTAATTTGTTTCTTTATCACAGATGGATGACAGGTAGAACCATTACTCACTTAACGCAGAAGCAATCATTCAAGTGATATTGAAAGATGAAGCTACACATATACAAGATGAAACAATAGTAGGTTCCTCCCATCCTTCGATTGTGGTGCAAGTTGCATAGATAGACTCGAATAACTCCCACTCATTTCCCTCAACAAGACCTTAACCTCATCAGAAACAACATGTCGTTAAGCCTGCATACAACATCAAACAACTAATTTTTGGAAACGGTATAAACTGATATAATGTTTTTAGATTACATAAAAGGAGTCTCATGGGCCATTAGGTGTTTGGGAGTTTGGATGTAGCAAACATGAAAATATGAGTAGAAGTACACTGGATTTAAATTTTAAAGTATAGGCCAAAAATATGTGGAATATGTAGCACCATCCTCCCTAATACACCCAAGTAACCATGCCAACCGAGGTAATAATGATATGAGAGGCTACTATGATCATATTCGACCTCCTATGTGACCTTAAGGAAGAGAAATTGATGGAAACATCAGACATAATAATCCAACATCAGCTTCATAATCCTCAGGAGACCTGTCAGCCAATCACACAGCCTATCCCTGGGTCTCGCTGTTGTTCGACATCTCTTTTTGCATAGTTGCTGTCATGCTATGGGAAATGGAGAAACTAGAAACCCAAATTCACTCTTGCAAGCTTGCCTACTAGCGACAAGAGACTGAAATTTCTAGTTATGTGCCAACGACTCTAGGATTTAAACTATTTTTTTAGGCCAATAGCCTAGGCCAGTACCCAGCATGGAGTGATGGCTTGAAATCAATAAAAATACAAGGAATAAATGATGCAAAAGAAATAAATCAAACAACACCTTTGTCAGACCCCTACTTGCCATGCCAGGCATTTCATCAAACATATCATCAACATGTAACCTACATGTGTAAACAACAGAATTGAGTGTAAGGATCTCATACTTATCTGAGAATCGCTACGAACTATTGTTCCCTTATTTAATTTGTGGCATTATCATCTATTATGTCATAGACACATTATCCATTCATGTACAAGTAAAAGCATGTTAAGAGCCATACATAGTTGTTGTCATAAAATATACATTTAACTAGAATAATAGGAACAGAAATACCATAAACATATCAACCATCAAAATCCACATATACATTAATACATTTGCACATGGAAATCAAGGGAATGAAATTCTCATTAATGAATGGAATAAACTAGCAAGAGATTAGACTACCACGTTCCACCTAACCATAGAATGGTTGAGCCAAATCTCTCTTTAGCCATTCAGCCCCATGCCATATTCTAAGCATGGATGTCGAACTCAAACCAAAAGAACCAACTAGGGCATACCGAGGCTAAACCACCTCACCCTCATCAACAATAATTAGGTTTTATCATAATCCATTGTGGATCAGTAGGCCAACACAATGAACACATCATAACATGATTTACAGTGACCTCCACATGATCACTAGGCCAAACAAGCATAGGTGCCACTCGATTTCTTCACCTACACCTTGAGGAATTTTGCTGTCTCCTAGTATCTCAAGCTTTACCACAATCCAAACCCAAATCACTAGGCCCTAAACTGAGACCAATACTCGAAGCTTTATCGCATATCCCAAACCTAGTATTACTAGGCCCAACAGAGATAAAACCACCTCTTGGCTTTGATGTATATCCTGCCATTCAACGGCAAGGATTCACAATCCCATCTAGGCAACACAATCCTAGCTTTATCGCAACCTAGAGTCTGGCTTAGTAGTCACTAGGCCATTGGATTTATCGTGATCCATAGTCCAGTTCAGGGACTACTAGGCCATGTGCTCTATCATTCAGAGATCCACCCCACTAAGCTTCAAATCCATCCAGTAATCTAGCTCAACCAAAACATGAGAACCCCATCACACCATGGCTATCCAGAAATGGAAAGGCTAGGCTAAAAACATTGTTACACCTAGAATAACCCATGCCATGATAGAAAAGAACCACATGCAATGACATGCATACCAAATCTAGGAAGGAAAATACACATGCAAGTTGATACCTACAATGAAGCTTGTTGTAGCTACTTGATCCTGCCTTCCCTGCTAGACCTTTGCTTCCTCTTGCCTTCTTTGCCTTTCTTTCTCCAATACCAAAATTGTTCTAAGAAACTTGAAGTGTCCAAGAGTATAAGAGAGAGACATAATAATGAGAGAGCTCCAAAATTCAACTGAAAAAAGGTTACCAATTGATCCCAGAAGCCTTTTTATGAATGGTGCCTCTATTTTCTTCATTTTCCATTATTTTCCTTCATTTTCCTCCTCACATGCAACGTGTGGCCTTTCACCTCCTCTTCTCCTAATTTCCATTATTTTCATATATAAATGTTCCAAAAATGCCATTTTTCTTTTGCAAATCCTTATCCATTTCCTTTGCCAATTTCCTTAGCCATAAAAAACCAAATTAATGCCCCCCCAGGATTTCTTGCCTAACATTCAACTTGGAATAAGTGTCCCATCAACCGTGGTTATTTTTTTTAACTTTTATTACATGGAATTTTCACGATGGCTATTACAAAACCCTCCCCCTTGGGGGACATCATCATCGTTGTTCAATCACACATATACCTCAGTGACCTACTGAAAGAAGACATACTTCCCATTGAGATTTATAACACAACTCATTGTAGTATTTACAATGAAAGACTTAATCAAAATAGAACATCATGACAACATGATAAAATATCACATAGTGGAGCTTTATAACATAGCTTATTACTATATTTACAATGATCATCCTACTAAGTACGAACCCACATGACATCATAGCATCATGATAACATAATCACATTATAGCATAGTAACATGCCAACATAATCATCATGACATAACACCCATACCACATAGTGGAGCTTTATAACATAGCTCATGGCAGTATTTACATCCATATACATATGTACATATAGCAATATCACCAAAAATATATACCAAAACATAGACCAAATCACATACCAAAACATATATCAAAACATATACCAAACACCATATCTAATCATATACCAAAAAACCATATTAAAGCATATACCAAAATGCCATATCAAAGCATATAGCAAAACACCATTTCAAAGCATATACCAAACCACCACATTGAAGCTGCTTTTCCTCAACCAACAAAAAAGGAAGTATACATACCCACATCTAATCCACCCTCTCCCACGTAACTCCATAGGCTCAAAAGTTCTCCCATTGCAGTTTAACTTGGTCGATTTCTCGGTTTTGGAGCATGAGTACCTTTTTCTGCAATATACACTAGGGCTCTAACTAGAATTCTCCATCTAGCTCCACCTATAATACAAACTAGTCAATCACATGATCAACATCCTTAACATACTTCTTAAGCAAAGCTACTTGGAAAGAATCATGGAATTTCACTGTCGAAGGCAGTGAAAGTCGATAGGATACTTGCCTAATCCTCCCAGTGATACTAAAGGGTCCACAAAACCATGGTTCCAGCTTGGCACATGATCCAATCTGCAAGGAGCTCTTATTTGATTTGATACGTAAGTACACCTATTCCCCCACCTAGAATTCCTTGAACACACTATTCTATCTACATAACTCTTTCTCTTATCTAGAGTTGCCTTTAGATTCTTCTTGATCACCTACATTTCCTATTCCATGTCTACCAACATTTATGTTCCAATCAATACCCTACTAACCAGATCACCCCAACCAATAGGAGTGTTGCAACTCTGCCCATACAATGCCTTAAAAAAACTCATCCTCAGTGGCTCATGATCACCATTGTTGTTTGCAAACTCTACCAAGGGGAGATACTCTTCCCACTTTCACTGCTGATGCACCACATACATCCTCAACGTGCCCTACAATATCTAGTTGGCCCTCTTTGTTTGTCCATCTATTTGTAGATGATAAGTTGTACTAAAGGCCAACCCAGCCTGAACTTGCAAATAACTCCTTCCAAAACTTGCGAGTGAACTTCACATCTATGTCTGATACAATCTTCTTTGAAACACTATGTAGTCTAACTACATCTTTGATGAATACCTATGCCACATTACTAGCTAAGAATGTAGAATTCACTGGAATGAAGTGTGCAACCTTTGTTAATATGTCCACAATAACCATAATGGAATCATGTTGTTTCACTGTCTTCGGCAACCCTGTGATGAGATCCATGGAAATAACCTTCCATTTACACTCTGGAATCATGATCGACTATATAAATCTACATGGATTTTTACACTCGGATTTCATTCACTGACAATCACAACTCCTCACCACAAACTCTACAACATCCCTCTTCAAATTAGGCCAATAGTAGAATTTCTTCACTACTATTAGTATCTTTGGATAACCTGGGTGACCTTAATAAGGTTTTGCATGAAACTCCCACGAGATCACCTTCTTGAGTTCACTTCTATCCAGTACATATATCCTATCTTGGAAGGGGACCAATCCATTTGATGTAAGACAATAATCCAGACCCTGTACACCTGCACCTGTACCTTTATCTGCACCTATACCTATATCTGCACCTATACCTGTACGTTCACCTATACCTATAATAGCACCCTGTTCCGACATGTACACAATATCCATATACCTAACATCTTATTGACCTGCCTGCAAGATCCTATCTTGTAAGTCTATCCAATATGAGCTCATATCCACTAAGTGATATACCTATACTCTTCTACTAAAAGCATCTACCACCTTCTTCTCTTTACCTTTGATGTACCTAATCTCAAAATCAAACTTGTTGATCGTGGCCAACCATCTAACCTGTCTGACGCTTAGATTCAGCTGGTCAAATAAATACCTCAACCTGATGTAATCACTCATAAGTACAAACCTCCTACCAAGAAGATAATGTCTCCACATCTTCAATGCATGTATGATCACTACTAACCCCAAATCATGTGTCAGGTAGTTCTACTCTTGCTCGTTTAGTTTCCGAGACTCATAGCATACCACATGTCCATCTTGCATAAGTAATGAACCAAGTCCTCTCTTGCAAGCATTTGTGCATACTACAAACTCTTTGTCTGGATCTACAATTTGTAGCACTAGTGCATGTTTCAACAATTGCTTAAGCTTCTTATAGCTAGCCTCATACTCCTTTGTCCATTCAAACTTCTTAGCTTTCCTCTGCCATGATGTGATAGGATAAGAAAACTACAAAAAGTTCCTGGTGAACCTCCTATAATATCCTGCCAAACCCTAGAAATATCTCACGTCATCTACATTCTTAGGAGCTACCCACTCCATGATGGCTCTTATCTTCTCTAGATCTACTATAATTACTTCCTTGGAGACAACATGTCCCAAGTAGTGTACCTCAGTCTGAACGAAACTACACTTGTTGAGATTAGCATACAAATGATGCTCCCTCAACAACCTCAACACTACTCCTAAATGTTTGGCATGCTCTTCCTCATTTTTAGAATATACCAATCTATCATCAATGAACACAATAACAAAATTACCCAAATATGAATGAAACACACTATTCATCAAGCACATAAATGTAGCTAGAGAATTAGTTAAGCCAAATTGAATAACAACAAACGCATAATGCCCATATCTCATCCTAAACGTAGTCTTGTAATTGTTCTCCTCTTTAATGTGTACCTGATGGTATCTGGATCTCAAGTCAACCTTCGAGAACACTGCTGCTCCCTCTAGCTGATCGAACAAGTCATGAATCCTCAACAAAGATTATCTATTATTGATAGTCACTTTGTTCAACTGCCTAAAATCAATGCATAATCTAAGAGTAACATCTTTCTTCCTCACAAACAAGACCATTGTGCCCTAATGTTATACACTTGGCCTAATGTATCCCTTATACAACATTTTCTTCGACTGCAACTTTAAGTCAACCAAGTCAGGTGTGCTCATACTGTAAAGTGCTTTCGATGCTGGAGTTTTCCATGGCACTGACTCTATAGAAAATTCTACCTCCCTATGAGGTGGTAACTCTATAATGTCTTCACAAAATATATCCTGAAACTACGAAAATTGGTAACCGTTCAACCCATCTGCATCCTCAACCTCCTTACCCTTATCACTAGAAATGTGTAATGTAAATAACATGCACCCTTTCCTGCGGCTACGCTTTTCTTGCATAGTTGTTACCATCCTAACTAATGTGACTTTCTTCTTACCCTAAAGGACACTTGCTTTGCCATTTTCATCAACACACTCAATAACTTTATCATAGCAGTCGACCTTGGTTTTATGAATATACAACCAATCCATGCACAACAAAAAATTGTAGCATCCCAATGGTAGTACATTCAAATGTGTTGCGGTAGGCATACCATTCAAATAAAATGCACAAGCTCTTACCCAATGATGAACTCACTTCTTTGTACCTATAGCCAACTACACCAACCAAGACTTTGCATCGAATTCCTTACTCAATCCAAACTTATCCACCAAGTCAGGACTAACATAGCTATAATTAGATCTAGGGTCAATCAAAATAGAAATAACCTGATCACAAAGCCAAACATCCATCTCAATGATAGATGCCTAACGATATGCTTTCCTGTTGACCATTACCTCATGGATGTGTGGAACACTCAGACCAACATCCCCAATGTTTTGCACCTCCTGTGCACTATATATCTAAGGCCTACCGTCCTGATTTTGTAGACAATCTCTCTTAAGGTGCTCCTTACTATATCCTCAACACTCCAACATACCAATACCCTCACCTCTATGTTGCTACTGTTGTTGTGACCCATGTCCATGTCTAGTTGCATTAAATGTCTTTTTTGGTGCCATATTTTCTTTCCCATTTGCATTCTGAGGCCTTTTTCTCTTAAGCTTTCATTTACCTTTAGCTTTGTCTTTTCCCTTCCATTCTTGCTGAGATTCATTCTTACACTTTTATTGTTCATAGCAATGCTTCAATTTCCTAATAACTTCCTCAAGTGACCGAGGCTCATCATACTCAATCTGATCTCTAAATGCTAATGGAAAACCGTTGAAAAATCACTGAACTTTAGCGTTCTCATCAGTAAGATATGGTACATACCTCCATAGCTATAGAAACTTGGTCATGTACTCTTCATTTTTCATCAATCCCATCTTTAGCTCATAAAATTCCATAGCCATACTACCGTAGTACATCTCTAATAAGTACTTCTTCCTAAAAAGCCTCTTGAACTCTTGCCAAATCAAATAATTTTTCCTGATGTCTCTAACGCACTTCACATATTCCCACCAAATGTTTGTTTTACCTTTCAAGCTTAAGATAGCTACTCTATCCTTCATGTTATCCGTGTACTCATGAAACTCAAAGAATTTGTTCATCCCAAGTATCCAAGCCTCTGCCTCTTCCAGATTCTTCACATTTCCATCAAAAGTAGGTGGCTTTTCTTTCTTAAACTCATCTAGAAAGTGTCCCCTATCATTCATCCTCTAAGTTTGATAACAATGATGACCACGAAGTCTACCATAACAAGAACTAGAATAGTACACGTACTCATCTCCTCTTCTATCGGGAGTCCCCAACAACCTACGATCTCTCAGTGTATCATATCTATCTGACCTGTGTCTATATCACCCCCTCCCAAGTATAACAAAGGTAACCATTACAACTGGGGTAAACATGAGGAGAGATGCTACTACAATAAGTTTCGACCTCCTATGTCACCTTAAGGAACTAGAATCGATGAAACATCACATACAGACATCCAACATCAGCAACAAAACCCTCAAGAGATAAATCAACCACTTAGATAGCCTGTCCTTGGGTCCTAGTACTATTTTTAAGCTCTTAGGCTATAGTCAATCTCATGACATGGGAAAGGAAGCAACCAACAACCTAAAGTCACTATCATAGGCTTGTCTTCGAGTAACTATGGACAAGAATTGCTAGTTCTATGCTAGTGATCATGGGATTTAAGCCACTTTTCTAGCCTAGAATCCTGGCCTTTGCCCAAAATTTGTTGTAACTTCCAGAATTCATTAAAAACATAATAAAAATGTTGATCAATCAAAAATAACCCTCAGGACTAATCTTGAGCCTCCCTAACTGAGACTAACATTCTGTCAAACACTTAGCATCAATGCAACCTACAGGTCTAGGATACAAGACACAACATAAATGACTAAAACAACTTATGAAACATAACTAGAAGGATTAACAGCTCCTCCATTGAACTACTACATCATCAATTCAGTCTTGCATCCATCCAATTAATAGTTACAAGTAAATATATGAAATAACCGTGACATGAACCATATAAGTATCAGAGATATGACAGCCATTAAATCCACATATAAATAAATG
Organism: Pinus taeda; assembly: GCA_000404065.3. Lineage (NCBI taxonomy): Eukaryota > Viridiplantae > Streptophyta > Pinopsida > Pinales > Pinaceae > Pinus > Pinus taeda. The sequence goes on from APFE031126980.1 coordinate 233,794, forward strand.
AAAAAGTGAGAGAACCTAGCTTTATGAATCATAAGGAAATACGACCAAGTTTGGGACTTCCACGTACCAGCCAACCATAGATATGGCTGAACCAAATCTCTCTTTCAACGAGTTACCCTTGTGCCATATTCCAAGAATGAATGTGGGATGTCTTAGAACAACCAATCCAAGAACAAGCAAGGGATTCCAAAGCTTAAACTACCTCCACCCTCATCCAACCATGATCACACTAAAACCAGTGCTTTGATCACAACCTAATAGAACTTGGAATTCCATCTAGAAGCCATCATTATCCTTGAGTAATTTTCCATCTCCTTGTCACTTTGGCTTTACCGCAATCCAAACTCAGATCACTAGGCCCTCAACCGAGACTACTCTCTTAGGCTTTACCATGTATCCCACCAAACCAGTCAAGGGATTCCTAGGAATTGGCAATGAACCTTAAGGGAACCTCTACCTTGGATTCCAAAATCCATCCAACAATTCTAAAGTTCCAAAATAGAAATAAACATCCCAACATACCATGGAATTCAGGAAAAGACTAGGCTAGGTTGAAATCGACTCTGATAACCCAACAAAAACATGTCGCCGATAGCAAGAGAACCATACACCAACATGCAAAGCCATGCATGTCCAAACCAGCTAGGAAATCACACTTGAAAAAACTTACATGCAAGTATTCTTGCTGAAGCTACTTGAGTCTTCCTTTCCTTTCCTTGATCCTTGCTTTCTTTTCCTTTCCTTGCTCCAAACTAGAGTGTTCCAAGAAAACTCTAAGTGACCAAGAGAGTGAGATAGAGAGAATAACGAGAGAGCTCCAAACATGAACTTCACAAAAGCAATTAACTGGTCATCATAAGCCTTTTTATGCATGAGGCCTCTAATTTCTTCATTTTCCATTATTTTCCTTCAATTTCCTCCTCACATGCAACATGTGATATTTTACCTTTATTTTCTCCTAATTTCCTTTACTTTCATATATAAATGTGCCAAAAATGTTCTTTTTTTTTTCCTTTTAATGCCTTTGCCAATTTTACTTAGCCAAAACACACATTTAGCGATGCCCAATAGGATATCTTTGCCCAAAATTCAGCTTGGAATAAGTGTCCCTTAACCGTGGTTTTATTTTGCGTTTATTAACTTTTATTACATGAAATTTTTACCAAGGCTATTACAGAAACCTCCCCCTTGGGGAACACCATCCTCGGTATTAAACCACACCAAAACCTCAAGAAAACTACTAAAAAGAAAACATACTGCCTATGGATCTTTATAACCTAGCTCGTTGCAGTATTTACAATGAAGATCCTGCTCAAAAGAAAAACATCATGACAACATGAAAATATAACAACCATAATTACATGACACTCATACTGCTTATTGGAGCATTATAAATTATCTCATGATGGTATTTACATCCATGTACATATACATATACATACATATGCCAAAACATCAGCAAACATATACCAAACATATACCAACATCAAACCAAAACTCATTTGCCTCGATTGGAAAAAGAATGAAGGATATAGGGCCCGCATCTGATCCGACATCTCCCATGTAGCTTCTTTAGGCCAAAAGTGCTTCCACTGCACTTTAACTTCCTTTATGGCTCTATTCCTAAGCATGAGATGTTTCTGCTGCAATATGCATTAAGGGTCTCATTGGAACTCTCCTTCTTTCTCCACTCACAATACAGGCCAATCAATAACATGATGAAAATCCTTTATATACTTCTTAAGCAATGAATGAAGACATCATGGAATTTCACTGTTAGAGGTAGTGCAATTGATATGCCACTGGTCCAATCCTCTCAAGGATCTTGAAAGGCTCACAATACTATGGTGCCAACTTGGCACATGAACCAATCCTCAAAGATTTTTTCTTAGGCTTGATACAAAAATACACATTCTCCCTAACCTAAAACTCCTTGTACACCATGTGTTGATCTGCATAAATATTTTTTCTATCATGTGTTACCTTTAGATTCTTCTTTATAGCTTGGATTTCTAGTCCAATAAGTACCTTTTCCACTGGATCACTCCAGTTGATGGGAGTGTTACAACTCCCTCCATACAATGCCTTGAAAGGACACATCCTCAAGGACTCCTAATAACCATTATTGTATGTGAAATCAACTAGTAGAAGATACTCCTCCCATTTCCTTTGCTGGTGCATTATGTACATCCTCAACATATCTTCCAAGATCTTATTGACCCTTTGAATTTGACCATCTATCTGTGGATGATAAGCTGTGTTGAAGGCCAACTCTATACCCAAGCTTGAAAATAGCTCCTTCGAAAACTTGAAAGTTAAATTGTCATCCCTATCTAACACAATCTTCTTTGGAACACCATGTAGCCTCACTATCTCTTTGATGGACACCTATGCTACTCATTGGATGAATATATAGTATTCACCGGAATGAAGTGAGCTACCTTGCTCAGTTTTTCAACCACAACCATAATAGAATCATGCTTCTTCATTGTCCTTGGAAGACTTGTGATGAAATCCATGGGAATAACCTCCCATTTCCATTTTTGAATCACAATAGGTTGTAGTGGACCACCTGAATGCTTGCATTCCACATTTCCCTACTGATAGTCTAAACATCTAGCCACGAACTCAGCCACTTCCTTCTTCAGATTTGGCCAATAGTAAAACTTCGTCATCGTCGTAAATGTCATCTGATATTTTGGATGACCTGAATACGATTTCACATGAAACTCCCTCAATATCATATTCTTGAGCTCAATGCAGTTCGACACATTGATCCTATCTCAAAACCTCACCAATCCATCTGTCGTGAGATGATAGTTTGCATCTTGATCACCTGCACCTATACCTACACCTGTACCTATACTATGTTATAACCTATGCATAATATCCATGTACTTGTCATCCCGTTGTCCAACCTGCAAGATCTTGTCTTGTAACTCTATCCCATAGCAACTTATAGCTACTATATGATTTACCTATACCTTCCTGCTAAGAGTATCTGCAACCCAGTTCTCTTTCCCTTGATGTATCTAATCTAGAAGTCAAACTTACTAAGGGTAGCCAACCATCTATCTTTCCTGGCATTTATATTCGATTGGTCAAACAAATAGCTCAACTTACTGTGATCGCTCATCAATGTAAACCTCCTTCCCAGAAGATAATGTCTCCACATGTTCAATGCATGTATAATCGCTACTAGATCAAGTTCATGTGTTGGCTTGATGGGGCCTAATCGAGGTTCAACATTAGTTAGCCAAACAAATCCCTACACCACTTGCGCTTTCGGCATCATACTGTAGAGCGCATACCGAAGTCTCACCCAAAGCATTATAGGGGGATGTTGGAACCAAGTTTCTGCACCCTGAGATGGTAGTGATGTCGTTTTATTCCTTCAATTCCTGCCTTCGTGTAGGTCACTTAGTTATAGGGCTCTATCTACCTAAACCGTTATGCTTCCCCTCGATACCTCTGCAAAAGGGTACGACTAACCTTCATGCAATCCTAACCTTTGATTTAGATACTTTTGCACTACTAAGGCTGCATATTGTTCAAATCGTTAAGTTATTTTAAGAATCTTACTTATCTTATTAGATACTCATAGTTAGTAGCACACAAAGAGATATTCTTATATGCATTTAGTTATCCAACATAATTATACACATTCGTGCACCATATAAGCATTATAAAGGAAATTTATACATAAAATGACAAGATGTATCAATCGGAGCAAAGACACATAAATTGCAGAATACTTCTCTTTATTGATATCTTCGAGGTGATTACAGACTCTATCCACCCTATGTACACAATTACAGGGGTCTGTGCACTCAGTTACGAACTTCTACCCTAGGCCTCTATGCACTCAGCTATAGAGCCTCTACCTATGCTACGACCCAAAACTTAGACTTCTTACTTTAGAGCTACAACTCTCTTCTTCATTACATTTTTTGTCTCTTTTCAAACTACTTAGATCTTAGCTCTTTCTATACGATCCCATGGTCCGCGAACCATGGGTAGACCTCTTATAACTACTTTACTTTGCAAAACTAAGGCTCGAAAACCCTTTATGACTTATGATACCTTCGTGTTGTGCGACCAAAAAATGCAAAGCCTTTACAAGTGTATTACAAAATTTGACCGAAAAATGGGCTTTTAGCCACAAAACTACCCTTTGGGGGATCTCGTTCCTAACAGGCCCCCAACACAAACATCGTGACTCACCCTCAAGTCACTCGGAAGGCACGAATATCTTTGCATGAAGCCCTTCCAGTTTGACCCATATGACTGCAACTTGAGCCATGCACTGTGTGGTCGCTTGCTTCGCATCTTCCACTGTCTGCGCAGTCACTGCTCCTATGCAATTAGCCTGAATATTTTGCTGCGTCGCTTGCAGATCTGTAAGCTTGCCTTTGATAGATCCTATCAATGTGTAAGGCTCATCAAGCTAGGGCTTTAGTCTTTCCTTTAGCATTTCTTCCTTGTGCGGCGCTGCGTCCACCTGTTCCTTCATTTGCTTGGCCTCCTGCAACTTGGCTAATATTTCTATTAGCGTGATGGTTCACGTTGTGACCTTAACCTCATCATAGTGCTGTTATTGCTTGTGCGCTTCTATCTCTAGCCTCTATACATTGGAGTCCTCCTGCAAACTTGTTAGGACCTCAAATGACTACTCAAACAATTGTGTGCAATCTGCTTCTGCACTATCCACCGCCACTACTACTTCTGTGATAGCGATCGCCCACTATTCCTTCACTTCTAGCGGAGTTGAAGGATGGGCCCTCAAATATAAATCTATGATTTGTATGTTCAACTCCAACTAAACCCGCACCATTTTAGTACGAGTGTCATGCACCCTTGTGGCTAGCTTACGAATGTGTACCTCGACTGGCTTCTCCTCCAGAATGGCCAACTCTGGGACGATTTGGCATGCTTCCTCAATGACCTGCATAATGTGCTTGCTCTAATTATTTTCCTCAGTGTCAGCAGTGATGGAAACATTTCTCTATAGGGCCATCTTCTTGTTGTTGATCTGCTATTCACTGATCACCTAGAGGGTGCGGTGCTCACAGGCTCTGAGTTTGCAATCACTCCATCCTGCAATAGGTGGAGCGCTCCTCGCAGGAGTATTGCCAAGTTCAACCCTACTCCCTTTATTGCACTGATAGTGGGCCTATCAGCCTCATTCTTTATGGTCAATGCTCCATCAGGTAGCACTATTGCACTAGAGGCCTTTGCGTGCAACATATCGGTGGCCTTTGTAGTGATGATGGCCACACTGGTAGATATCATGGTAGCCTGTGATGTACGGGTTTGTAGCTCCTACAACCCTGTCTGGATAGCCCCCAGGATGATCTGTTGTTGCTGCTCAAATTGTTGCAAGGCCTCCACGGTGACATCCTACACTTTGTTACTGATATCATGCAATTCACCCTCTATTAGTGTGATGGGGTCGAGTGAGGTCTTGGTTGCCTTTGATTTCTTCCTAGGCCCTCCTTTCTCTAGCTCTCTTGGTCACTTGATGTAGGTAGATGTCTCTTGAGGGTCTGCGCCATGTTATTCAGTCTCCTCTTCTATCTCAAGTGAAGGTGACATTGCGCCTTTGTCAGAGCCCTGCTCTGTCCCACCTATTTGTTTCCCTGTCCGTTGTGCAGCCTTGTGCTCTACCTAGGCCTTATCAGCAGCCTCATTTTTCCTCTTTTTGGCCAACGGTGCCATCTTAAGCTTGGCCACCTCCTTTTTCTTCTACATGACGGACTTGCTCCTACCCACCACCAGGTCTGTGGTAGTGCACCACTCTACCGACCATTGATCAAGCATCACATCAATGGTGTCATTCGTTTCCAGATAAGGCAAGTTGTACCATTTCTGCACAGGGTCCTTCCGCACCCTGATGGATACTCGATGGAAGTCTGATTTAAATTCGGTGTAGCCCTGCAGGTTGGCGTAAACTGTAGGTGAAAGTCATGCCTTGCGATTGATGGCCATCCAGATGCTCATCTCCATCAAGATCCAAAAGATCTTGCTGTCCTTGACTCGCTATGCTTCCTTGGTCTCCCACAGCGAAGTGTACTTTGCTGCTTCTAGGAGGTCTGGCATGGCCGAAGGGAAATAGTTGTCCTCTGGAAGCTCCGACGCTACTAGCATAATTGACAGCAAGAGCCACGAGTAGTGGAATTTCTTATTGAGCTCCTATGCTTCACTGAAGTTCCCTAGGAACTCTCTACAAAGGTAGTCCGACCAGTTGAAATGGACTCCTTCACTGCACTATGTTACTAGTGCGATGACAAGCACTAGCACCTCTTTGGCGTGACACTTCCTCATCACTTACCCTGTGAGGATCTGCGTGGCTACCTTCATAGCAGGATCGCAGATGCTAGATATAGCATATCGACATGGCTTCTTCACCAGCTTAAATTTTTCCTCCATAAACTCCATGAGATCTTATTTGCCACTTTTTCTGCCAAATATCATGGCCAGATTCTCTCCTGTATACGACAATCATGTTATCCTGTGAATTAGCATATCTGTGATGGGTATTGGCTCCTCCAACCATAGACACCCATCATGCATAAAGCACAGTAGCTGCCTGATGACCAAAACTCTCACCGGGGTGCAGTTGTAGTGCGGCACCCAAAGCAGGTTGAGCAACCCTACCTTGTCTACTCCTCAGAGCCACCTCCATGGCTCCAATGCAATCATTCCAGATTTCATATCAATGATACGGTGCATCAGCTCCTGAATTATTAGGTGTGGGAAGTTCTCGTGATCGGCCAAGTCCCAGTCTTCAAGTTTTAGTAGCAACACTTGTGCCAAGCATGGTCCGTTGAAAATAATTTCATCCACCAACAGAGGGGTTTGCGGGGTAATCTTACTCTCATCGATGTCCTTTGCTACCTTGGTCTTGGGCTTGCGTGGAGGGACATACTTTGGCAACCAAGTAATAGGGTCCACACCCTGGGTTTCAACCTCCTCTACTTCGACTGCCACATCATCATCATCCATTAGGATGTCTTCAATGTCTTCCTCCTTTGGCTCCAAATTTATGCCCTTGCCTTTCTCCTGTGTGGTGGGTTTTGGTGGGTTTCTTCTTGGCGATACAAGCATCGGTATGGCAGGCTACTTTCCCATCTTTTCCTTCACGGTTTCGTTCGTTGGGGTTGGCTTCGGTCTTGACATCCTTGGCGATTTAGGGACCTTTGCCAATACTTCGACCACTTCTGGAGCAACTTCCTCTGCCTCCATCTCAACTTCCAGCACCAACTCCTATACTATTTCTTCAGTATTTATAGTTTCTGCAGGTACTGGCATAATGCTCTCCAATAGTGCTCGTGACGTGTCGGGTAAGTTTGCAAATGTTGGAGTCTCTTTCAAAGCTTCAAATAATTCTCGGTTCATGAGTGCCTGAAAGCTCAACAACACAATTCTAAAAATGCCATGTGTTTTTCGCTGGACAACCACTTTTAATTTATAGTGAATTTTGAATTCAAATCTGACCGTTTCCCCCAAATTTGGTCCATTAATGCCGGATTGGAAGCCAATTTTCAAAGATCTGAGCCAAAATTTCGTCTTAAATGTCAGCTGCCCACTCCATTTGGCCACATTTCTACTGTCAAATCATGGTCACTTTCTAGCTGATCTGCGTGATTGCTCCCTAGATAGCACAACTCCCTTCGTGTTGTTGTGAGCCCTGTGACACTTCCTTGCTTCACAGAATCCTCTGATCTTGCAAACCCCCAACCCAGGTAGTGTAGTTTATAATCCTGTGCCTCTTTTTAGCTGCCTGGAGTGCTAAGACTATGCTACCTTCATCTAGTCACATGGTTGGACTACTAGTATATGACTGCAATCGACTTCCATTCACCTTTCCTGGGAGGGGATCTCCATTCAATTTGACCAGCTATACCACTCCTCAGTCGGTAATCTCCTTAATGATATAGGGCCCTAACTAGTGCGTCTTGAACTTCCCTATAAATTTATCAAAATTACTATCATATAACAAAACTAGGTCATTTACCTTAAAGGTGTGCAACTTAATGTGCTGATCATTCCAGGCCTTTTTGCATTGCTTTTGGACCTATTGGTGAAATCTAGCTAGAAATCTCTCTTCCTCAAGCTCATCCAGCTATGCGAGCCTTTCCTTTAGGGCTTCACGACCTATCATACCTATGAGTGCTACTATGTGCATACTAAGCACAATATATTCCATAGTCATTACCGCTTCAACACCATAAACAAGCCTAAAGGGGGTTTGTCCGGTCAACTTCTTGCATGTTGTTCGATAAGCCCACAGTACTGCAGGTATGTGTAGGTCCCAAACACTTCGCTAAGCATTGCAAACCTTGTTTCGCACATTCTCTCACACTTCATTAAATGCTTCTACTATCGAGTTAGCCTGCGGGTGATAAGGTGTGCTCTTTTAGTGATATACTTGAAATTCCTCCGTTAGCACGCTAATTGTCTGATTCAAAAAGTGCATACCACGATCACTCATCAAGATCTTTGGACTGCCAAATCATCTCAGTACATACTCAAAGAGTAACTTTGCAGTAGTTGTGCCTATGCAATCCTTCATAGGTTGTGCCTCCACCCAACGAGTAAAATACTCTATCACGGTGATAATGTGCCTCGCTCATGTCTTTCCTTTAGCCTGAATGGGTTCCACAAAATCTATCAACCATTTCTCAAAGGGTTGCAATGTCAATTGTGGATTCAAAGGCATCTCATCCCTCCGTGATGGCCTTCCAATCCTTTGACACACATCACACACCTTGCTGTTGAGTCCTGATGTGTTGGGTGTGGAGCCTAATTATCTATTGTATTCAAACATTTCAGTCCGATGTATACCCCAGTAAGATTGTACACCCCTCCATGCGGGGGGCTGCGGGGGGGACTTGTCCCCCTCGCGGGGGTCCAGGGGCCAGTGGTCCCCTGACGGCGGTTTTGGGGCAACACCCCCAAAGCTAGAAACAGATGTAAAATTTCCTTGTAAAAATATAGTGATTTCTAGTTAATCTAGGTCGTTCATTTGGCAGAGGATCTGACGGTAGAATTTATGTTTAATTTAGGGTTTTTTGCCCTAGAAGGAAATCCCTCACTATATATGAGGGAATTCTATTGCATCTATGTAGATCTGTATTCGGAGTGAGGAAGAGAGAGGATATTGAGAGCGAAGATGGTGTTACAACAGATCTACTGTAGGTTGTATCTCTTCATTTTGCTGGATAATATAATAAAAGAAGGAATGGTTTTTTCTCCGTGGATGTAGCCCAAACTGGGTGAACCACGTATATCTATGTCTCTCTTGTTTTATGTGTTTTCTGTGTTTATATTTCTGCAATATTTTATGTAATCCATTTCTCTGTAATATATAATTTTCTAAGATGATGGAGGGTTGGCCAACTCAACCCTGCACATAGAATATTCTACATGGTTGCTCTCCCTACATAATGTCCTCTTGCAGTGCCCCCATGAGTGTTCACGAGCATGCTGCGTCTTTCAAACTCAGGTACATATAGTTGCAATATCTCATCAGACACCATTTTGTATAGATGCCCTGTAGTGACAGAAACATCTTTCGCACGCACCACTAATTCCTTCCTCTGTTGGACAACGTATCCTTCTAGGGTAGTTCTGATCATTAGGAAGTGTATTATATCCTCAAAATGATTATCCACAATGTGCATTTCAAATCGATGTGCGGCAGGCAACCCCTCCTCCAAATTAGTCGGTTCTTCCCTTGTTTCGATGCGCGACATATGGTCTGGTCCCGCATTTAGTCATCTAGGCTTCACAATAACTTCAAAATCATACTCCTGTAGCAATAAGAGCCATCTGCAAATTCTTCCCCCAACATAGGCTTATTGACATGGTACTTCAGTGTGGAGTGATCTGTATACATCTTAAAATGGCCTCCCAGCAAGTAGTTACTAAACTTTTGGAGCGCATATATCATACCGAACCCTTTTCACTCGCTAGTGGAATAGTTTTTCTCTACCTTGGATAACCTTATGCTTGCAAACACATTAGGATGGTCCAAGTCTTCTCCACCAACCTGTGTCAGTACTTCTCCCAGGACTATACACAACACATCGACATGTACATGGAACTCTTTGTTCAAATCCGGGAAGACTAAAATCAGCACGGTGACCATCTTTTCTTCTAATACATCCAAGATCTTTTTAGAATCTTCATTCTAGTAGAATGTGACATCCTTCTTCAACAATTTCTCCATACGTGTAGTGATATGGGCATAGCCTTTGATAAACTTTATATAATATCTCGTATGTCCCAGGGTAGAGCACAATTGTTTCACACTCCTTGGCACCTCCAAATTAGGTATCACCATAATCTTCATGGGGTCTACCATCAGTCCCAGTTTGTAAAGAACATAACCTAGCAGGGTTCTAAAAGGAACACAAAACAAGCACTTCTTCAGATTGAGCGTGATCTGGTATCTTCGACAAGTATCCACCATCAGGCACGGGCTTTCTACACGGCATTTCACCAGCCCAAACACAGTCCAATCATCGAATCATACTTCCAAGAACTTATGAATAAACTCTTTTAACACAACAACGATTGCGTGTGAGAAAATCACAGGTGCATTCTTCAACCTGAATGACATTACAGTGTACTAGAAACAACCCCACTTAGTTGCGAAGGTTGTTGTGCTCTTATCCTCCGACACGATTTTGATCTGGTGGTACCTCGACAACCCATCAGTGAAGGAATATGCTTCCTGACCACCTACATTGTCCAATAGTTCATCAGTGAATGGAGTTGGGAAAGGATCATGTACACAGGCGCATTCATCTTTTTGAGATCCACACGTATCCTTATTTCATCCTTCTGCTTCTTCTCTTGTACCACCATTGGGCTTACCCAGTCAAATTCTTCCATA